>VYZW01052412.1:6029-33779 GCA_013401315.1 Balaeniceps rex
ACTGAGAGAATACTTAAATCGCAATTAAAAACGAATGTTACGTGGCCTAAAATCCAATTTTAAAAAAATGGAATATGGACCAAATTTGATACCACGTGTAATATACTGTCAAAGACTGGAAGAATAATTAACTGCTCTATTGTCACGGTCTTTGTGCATATGCAGTGTAGCACCCTCCCTCATAGCAATCACTTTCTTGAAATCTGTACCTGTATTGATAAATGCTCAGTCTTGAGGCTATTGCAGGAAAGGGTTAGCAAAAGATTTCTGCAGAAAGGTGTAGGGAGGAGTGGTTTTGTTACCTGGGATTGGATTTGACAAGTTGTGGTATGAGCTAATGAACAAGGATTAAACAATGTCATCATCTAAGAAGAGATGCTAGACCAAACAAAGTTGAACAAAACCAAGAAGGAAACAAAGAAGTTAAAACTCAGGCTTGAGTATGTTTCTGAAATTTTCTTATTTTCTTCAGCTTCCAGAACCCTTGATTTTGTTTCGGCTTTACAATGAGTTCATTGGACTTGCAAAAGAAAGCCAGAATGTTAATGAGGAATTGGACGCTAAACAAGCTAGCCCCAAATCAAAGAAAAGACAGTCCATCTGTATTGAACTGAATAGGATCATCATTAAAATTAAAGATCTTCTGAAACAGCTGCCTGTACCAAACTATAACACTCTTCAGTACCTTATTGGACACCTTCACAGGTGAGAAAAGACTTCAAATGCAAACTGATGTTGAAAAATAAACTGCTATGTGCTGCATACTAGGAAACTCTTGTACCCTTTTGATGACTGTGGAGGAAGAAGTCACGTATGCCTTAGAAGACATTGTTCTGTTGCTGTTTCTTTTTACAATGTAATGAATTCTCAGGTGAGAGAGGAATATGAAATGGAAAGAAAGGAGGGAAAAAGTTGAGCTGCATTATTCTTGATTCTCTGCTAGCATCGGGGTCAGCAAGTAGTAACTAGTGGCAGCTGCAGGGACCTAGGTGTGATGTAAATCAGGATATGACCCACATAGGGCAGTGATTTGGTGGCTATTAACAGAACATTAAAACTTGTATCATGTCTGTTAATAACCATTCTCCAATTACATTTCACTTCCTTGTCCTCTAAATGGTGGATTGTATGATGATGTGTGATGAGGATGTACCAAGCTGATGACTACCAATAAAAATGGATAATATTCGGCCACAGCTATATTATTACTTAGAATGAGAGACACGTTCTTTTCCCCAACGCCAGAAATGCCAATAGCCACAAATAACATTAACCATTCTGCCTGCCTACCAAACCCACCTTCAGGTTTTTTTATTGTCTTTTAGCCTCTTTAGACATAATAGTTTAAAATATTTGTGAAGCAGTAAAACCCTCTAACTCTTGGGGTTTGGGTTTGTTTTTTTTTTTCCCTTTTTATGCAGGGTTACAGAACAGTCTGATGAAAATAAAATGTCAGCCAGCAACCTTGGCATAATATTTGGCCCAACTCTGATCAGGCCACGTCAAACAGATGCTACCGTTTCTTTGTCGTCACTTGTGGATTACCCTTATCAGGCCCGGGTAGTGGAGCTGCTCATAACATACTATGAAAAGATATTTGACATTTCATTGAAACCACTTCTGAGCACATCTCAGTCTGAAGAAACTGCTGGTACAGTCAGAGTTGCTTTATCAGCAGAAGAGAGGGAGCTGCAGCAGCAGAGGAAGTCGTTTGTTGCTGTAAAGGAAGTGAGTGACTTTTCTCGTGCTGCTGCAATGTTACCTGTGCCATCTTAACTTCTGCGTCAAATGCTGCAGCGTTCCAGAGCACGCTTCTATTAAATCTTTGTGGTTTTTTTTTTTTGTTCAGGAGTGCTTTTCCTCTTGAGTTCTCATTGACTTTTGCTTTGACTTTTGTCAACAGGGTATTCTGATAGCTCCAAGTGAAAGCAGAGCCTCAGAAACAGCTGCACTGTTTTTGGAATCGAACAATAGCAAGAATACAAAAGAACAAGTACATACATCTGTAACCGGTTAGTGCGCTTTTATTAAGTCTTGGGGTGGGTGAATAAGCAGTCATGGATGCGTTAGATTATAGCGTATGCAGCTCTTCAGTTCAGACAGAAGCAAGTGATAAAACCTGCTTATCACTGCTTGATATACTGTTTATCTTTGTAAGAGGAACAGAGAATTAAATCTTTCTAAATGCTTTCAAGAAACCCAAGTTTATGGAATCAGAGCTTAAAGTATTTGGTAAGAGAATACAACAGTGTTTTGGTTTCTCCCTTTTTTTAAAAAGAAAGATAATTATGTTGTGACTGTGGATTTCTGAAATCCACTATGATGCTGCAAACCAATATCCAGCAATTAACATGTTTTGACCATTGTTTTTCCCCAGAATGTGGATCACTGCCACTCACTGGAACTAAACCAGAAGGCTCTGGGAAGAGTAATTCTCTGACGGAATCATCAGCTCCCAGCATTTTGGATATTAATATTTCTGCTCCAAAAGAGCCAGGTTTGCTAACCTAACTATAAATCTTCTATAAGATTATTTTTTTTCTGTTTATCTGCCTGTGCTACTACAGTGGTTTGTTTTAACGTAGGTATGATTTCATCTACTTTATTGAGGAGTAACTATACATGATCCCTTTTAATTATACTGATTTTCAGCTGGTGTTACCAGTTCAGTCATGTCCTGTACATTAACAGTGCAACATTCTGAACCATATTAAAATTGAAAATATTCAGGGATGGGAAAGCACCAGCCAAAAAAAAAAAAGTGCAGTGTCTCTTTGCCTGTTTTCTCCTTAGTGTCTTCCTTGGTTACATCTGTACAGTATGTGTTTTACTGCTATTGAAATGCTAACATTTGGTTAGATTAAGATACTCCTAGTACGTATACAAGGTATACCTAAAAACTATTATCCCATTAAAGTACCAGCTGTCAAGGGATCATTAATAAAGTTCATATTCTGTTGGCAAAAGTCTTGCTGGCTTCTCTTTATATTTGGTGCAAAGGTCTAGTCACATCTATTTGTGTGTTTCTAGGTGATGCTGTGAGTCCAGCTTCAGAGAGACACAATGATTCATTTGTTTCTCTAGGTGAAGACAGCTGTAAAATTACCTTATTGCCTGCCAAACCTAACCGTCAGATTACCAAAGTTCCATTGCGGGTTCCAAGGACAAAACCGGCTACTCGCCCTGTGAGCCTACCTGTAGACCGAATACTTCCGCCATGTGTTTTGAATGAAAGAAATTCACGAAACGCAGGAGCAGTAAGTCCAGAGAAGCTTGGCAGGAGCCCTACTATTGAAGAGGTTTCAGAGGTGAAGGCACTCCCTGCTGTAAATACTTGCTGCAGACTTCCTTGTTATGACACCCAGATGCTGCGAAAAACTTGGGACAAGCAATATAAACAGTATGATATCACGGCAAGGACAGCAATGATCATGACTAACGTGCCCCAGGAGAACCGAGCACTTGACAGTGGAACTGCAGGTGCCTTGTCTTCATCATGCAGCATTGGTAACAATTCAGCTAATGCCATTCTTCCCAGTAAGCCATATTCTGTTTCTGTCAGGTCAGGAAGGACAGCAACAGAAGGGAATGGCCCCGATGCCAATCCTCTTGCTGCCTTCAGGGCACCAAGAACATTGCAACCACCCCCAGGGACATTTTATAAACCACCCTCTAACAAATCAAAACAAAACGAAGAGGGTTCTTTTGCTAAAGCTTGTTCACCAACCAGTGCTAGCTCTGTGCTTCCCCAGGATAATACTGTGAAACTGGCTAGGAGCTCTGCACTTCCATCGGGTGATCCTGAACAAAACACAAATGAACAAAAAACCAGCTCAGAAGATATTCACCCCACAGATCTGAAGCCTACTTACCAGAGACTGAGACCAAAAAGGATCCAAGAACTGGAACACAGGGAAGCTCATTTTGTATAGGGTGCAAATTCCTCTTGGACTGTATGCAATTTGTTGATGTTGCCAGTGGAGGCTTCCCTTTGCCCCTTTATCCTTTGCCTTCCCTTGAGAATCCCACTCTTGTGCCATATTGGAGTTATTTTTATAATGCAGTATTTTAAAAATGGGGGGGAGGGCTGGGGAATTGTGAAGGAAATAAGTAAAACTTTTTGTAATTCAGTAGCTTTTCATAAAGATTTCATGCATTCCCAGTCTAGATACAGCTAATGGGTTCATTGAATAAGACACTGAGCTTCATTTCATTGTATGGAATGGAGTGCTTATTCAGAGAGAAACAACTATTGCACATAGCAGTGAAAGGAGCCATTTTTCATAATAGATGTTATAATAAAAATGGAAGGTTTAACGTTCACTGTCTAAGCATAAACCAAAGCTTGTGCTTTGCTCTGTAAAAGCATTTGTTCAGTTTTCTAACCTGTGCAATTAAAGCATTGCTCCTGAACAGACTTACGTACTGGCTAGCATGGCCCATAATTATGTATTATATGTGTATATTTTAAGCAGACATGGTTATCTGTTGCCAGTTTTCTATGTTGTCACTTTAATTTTTTTTTTTGTACAGCAAGGATGCACTTACTGACCTTTACTATTCAGAAGCAGCAATCAATCCACATCTGGTTTCTTGTATAGCTTAGCGAGTGGGGCAAATGTGCACAGCCTGTTTCGTTCGGATGCCCTTCTGGAGAGACTATCAGTTGCAGTGGTGCTGTCTTTCCCAGGTGAATGAAAAGGCAGTAATTTGCTTGCTAGAGATCAGTTTCACCACTTAACCTGGTGTAACTGAAATGAAGAGCATTGTTTCTAAGTTTCGCTGAAAGAGCTGAAAATAACCAAAAATCTGCATTAGTAGGTGCATCGAATGGTTTTCACTTTGTATTAAACGGTTTTTATGTGTACACTGTGTTATATTTGCTTTAAAATACATTAACTTGTTAACATTTCAGTGACTCTATGGCTTCTATATCTGGATTTCTTCTAACTTATTAAAATACAGACGTTTGGCCTTTGCAATAGTGTAGTACTCTGCGGCATCTGTCTTCTGGGGACAGGGGAGGGCACGCTTTTCTTAATGAGATTACAATTAGCTTGACCCTTTCTCACATACTATAGAGTACAGTTATTTTAGCATGATACTTTCTACCAATATAAGAACCAAGAGGACTCTCGGAGAACAGGAAAAGCAAAGAATCACTTTTCTTTTTTTACAACGTAAAATATACTGGACTTTCCCCACACAACTGGTTAATGAGCAGAAATAGTGTTAATGAAACACTACAGGCATCCTAGCAGAACCTCATAGCACAGCTGTGAAAGGATGCTGCTGATCAGTACAGACTAGGGCCACAAGATGGCAAATTAATTTGTGAACTACCATTAAATCTATTGTCTCACTATATTTTTAAGTGTTTTAGCATATGTCTAGCACTGAATATGCTAATGGCTTAAGAAATTGTAATAAAAACTGTTTGACTAGTTGGATGGAGGGTCTCCAGTACTCCCCAGGGCAGGCTGCTGAGATGGAGAATTATGATAGCGTATACTAATCTGTGAGAAACAGATGAATGTTTCTTAACCAAGTCATAATACTGGTTACTACTGGTTGTTACTGCATTGCTTTTTATGTCCCATGTTCCCAGGTTTTGCTAGTGTGAAAGGTTTCTGCCGTTTTAAATGTGCTTCAGGTCTTTGTTCGATGTTTCCCCCAGCCAGGCAGCTACCAGCGGGCTCCATGCCTGTGTGTGTGGATGAGTAGGTGTCTCATAAAACCACATTATTTTATGAAAAAATCATCACTTTCGAAAGATGAATTGCACATGTCCCTGCTTTATAATGTCTTTGACTCTTTTTATGCAATACAAGCGAAGGAGCAAGTGCATTTCTTTTGGAACGAAAACCTTTGAAGCTTATTTAAGAGTTGTGACCCTGCTACCCAGCGTGGTGAGGCTGCACGGCGGGGGCCAGAGCGTTCTTCCAGAACCTTCCTGCCAGACTGGGCAGGCTGCAGGGGGCTGGGAGGCAGTGGCTTTAAGGGCCAGCGTGTGACTTTTTAATTTGTAAATTTTTGTAAATGTTTGCACCTTGACGGCAAGGCTGTGTTTTTTTCGGGCTGGTACACTGAGGCCTTCCCCTCCGTGTGAGGAAGCGCCGCCTCAGAACTGTGAGGAACGCGGCAGCAGAGCCTTAAGCCTAGTGGAAAAGGCTTTGTCTTTCTTTTTGACTGAAAATGTTGCTAATGGTCCCTATTGTTTCTTTCGGTTCTGATGCAGATTTCCCGAGGTGTTGTGTTTGAAGTTTGCTTCGGCCCAACTGAATTGCAGTAATCCCGCCCACCTGCCTCAGGTGACAGGGCTCTGGGTGGTGCAGAGCGCCAGCACCCTGCGGCTTGCCCTCTGGGGAGGAAACCTTTCTGTGTCAGATTTGCTTGGTAATTGCGTTTTCTGAAGTCGTAATGCACTGCCTCATCCCTCTTAAAGCTTTGGCAGAGTACCGACTTCCATAAGTCCCTGACCTAATTAGTCATGACAGCTGTTTGTTTATCAGGGCCCCTAATGCTACCAGAACTACCCTTCTGAGGCCATCTTTTCAAATACAGGGTTTGTTCAGATCTGAAGAAATACCTTCAGAAATAGCAGCCTCCTAGTACAGACTTTGTTGTGCTTGTGCTGGTCATATTGGATATGTGGGAGGATTTTTATTTGGGAGTCCTTAAACTCGCAGATTGAGCTGTTCTGTATCAAGCGGGGGATTAAAACAATCTCCTTACAACTGAGCAGTGTTATTCTGCAAGCGCTAACTGCATCTAAGAGATGTGTTTCTTTGCAGCCAAGCTGAACATTCCTTCAGAAACCTTTCTCTTTCCCATAGCACAGCAGTGCTCACACGTGAGGTAAGCTTTTGTGGTAAGTTTTCTAGTATTTTTTTTTTTGTTGCTTCTATTTAAGAAGTCCTTGTTTTTCTTGCAAATCCATGAATTCTTTAGCTTCTGTAGTGTAGCAGAGGCCTAATGGAGTTCATGTGAAAGCTGACACGAAATGCTCTGCGAAGGCAGTTAGTGTGCGTATGCTAACATTGGTAACTTAGTTCAGAGCACGTTTGTACTTTTTAAGTGACTCCTTTACATACCACTGTGGTTCACAGTAGAGAGTGCTCTCAGAGCACACAAACTTGATTTCTTTTTGGATGAGACTAAACTACCACATGTACTTCAGCAGTGTACCTGATGTGTTGCAGCTGCTAATGTACTCCTTGAGTCCATGGGACCAGACTGGAGCGTATCTGAAGTAACCCCCAGACACCCAGTGTGTGTGTGCCGAGTCCTCAGCGCTCACTGTTTCACTCTATAAATCTGCTCTTACTGGGCCATCCCACTTGTCAATGTACACATAGACTTAATGTGCTGGGAAAATGGGACAAACCCTTTCAACTAGCGAAGTTCAGGGCAGGGGATGTCTGATAATTTATAAACAATGCTATTTTATATAAATACGTCAACATGGAAATACATTTCACAGGAGGATGCTCCTATTCAGGAGACAAGCCTTTCTGAATAAAATGTTCTATCTGCGTGCCCATTATTCTTTGTAGAGAGAGGGGAGTTTTGTTTCTAATTCAGAGATGTAGGGGATCCTTGAAAACTTTTCACTCACAGGTAGAAGAAAAAGCCATCCTAAACGTTTTAAAATGTAAAAAGTTTGAGGAAGGTGAATGCTAGGAAAATCTTCGCTCCTCAGCCCCTATGCTGCCAGATGACAGAAGAGTGTCTACGTGAAGTAAACTGGATTACGCCAGAAGTGGAAAACATGCCTTCTGAGTTTGCACTTGGTGTGCTTTGTGCTTGTTTAACCGCAGATTGGGGTGATTAGCCCACCGCTGGGTTTGCACACGGACATGATCTGTTTAGGATGCCACGTTTCCCTGTGTTTGGTGTGTGGAGGAGTCAGATACTGATTGTCTTTGGTTCTTAGAAATACAGCTTTCAAACAGAAGTTTCACTGGCCTTTTCTTTTTCTCTCTGATTTCTTGTCAGTGCTCCCCTTGAGCCATACCTTGTGAATAATACAGCTTCTACCAGTTTCTGTGCACTCATTTCTTTGCAGTTTGTTCTTTGCCATCTATTCAAGTAGTGCAACTCATTTGCTCACTTTCCATCTCTTTAATTTTTTTATTAGCAGCCATATCCCAGAAACATCATTTGACTGCAGCTTGCCACAACTTCCCGTTCTTGTCCTTCAGGTCACTCCTTATCTATTTCATAGAGGGAGGCCTCTGAAACACATTAGGAGAAATTTAAACTGCTGGGGAAAAACCCAAGCTGAGGGTTTTTAAGATAGCTGGGTGCAAAACTTATCTTAACTCAGAAAACTCCAGCCTGTGTATGTGTAGTTTTCTCTACACATGCACACAGGTGTATCTGTTTATCTATATAAGATACATTTATACATGCACACTCCTACAGTTTGCCGGGGCAAAATTGTGTTAGCGTTAATCGTGTTAGCTTTCTAGTGAGGCTGTTTCTAGGGACATGCTCTTCTACATGCATAAGAACATCATCTCACCAGTTAAGAAATTGGATGCTGGAAAGAATTATACCTGAAAATTAGACATGTTGGCGCATGACCACACCCAGTAGTACACAAGAGTGTGCATGTTTTCAAAGCTATCTTTTCAGGTAATTTTTAAATTCTATTAATTTTAGAGAAATCTTTGCTTGTGTTGCCGGAGAGTTTACTAGGGATGTTTTTATAATTTGCTGGACAAACAGCATTTACCCAGATTTGACTTTGTAGTCAAAAGTCAGGAATAAGCCCGGAAATAAGAAAACTAATAAAATGCTGATATTTAAAATAACTTAAAACTATGGCATATGGAGGTGAAGGGATAACAGAACACACATGCCATATAACCCTATGCATTGCATGTAGGTGTTCATGAATGTACATCACAGGGAACTTTTATGTTATCAGATATCTGTTGTAGATACAACGCAAGAACTATCACCAAATCTCTATTTCCACTCGTTGCTTTCATTATGTTCTGATACATAAATGGAATGCCTCCTTTTTTGCTGCTGCTGGCAACAAGCTACAGATCATTAGGAAATCTCTAAGTGATAGTGACAACTGTGGGTAGAGCTGCCGGAGAAATTGTGCAGTGCGGTCCATAAGCTGAACTGTATTTTCCCCTCCCATGTGAACTGATAGGCCCCACATAAGCTTTCTCTGTTTACTTTCAAAGATCCCACTCTTTACAAAGCAAAAATGGGTCACAGGCACAGCTGATGTAGTTGAACATAGAAAACAAATATACCCTACCATCATCCAATTGTGATGTAAAAAAATCTAATTAGGAGAGATTAGTTTAATCTGTTAGAGCTGTCTCTGTGTACATGCGGGCAGCAAAAAAAGGATCCGTTTTCTTAAAATAACTTGACTTAGAATCTCAGGGTTAAAATGTTTGTTTGCTGAATAGAAGTATTAAATTGTCTGATTGCTTTGGACATAGTCGTAGTGCTTAAACACAGTCTACAGCCCAGCAGCAGCAGCAGCACTAGTTTCTCTGCTTTGCACTGCCATTAATTAATCAGAGTGGACTTCCCTCTGGCCCTTTGTTTCTCTGTCAAGATTGCAGCAGGGTGAGTCTCAGCTGTGATACGAACGTATGTCCAACAGAAGTTAGATCAAAGCCACTTGTAAAAGAGGAGGTTGCCATGTCATCCTTTGTGAAAGAAGCCGGGTTAAAGTCAGTGGTTTAGGTGGCAAATCTGTGCAGAGACTTGAAGGTCCTGAGATGGCGCTGGGAAGGAAGCAGTGTGCCGAGTGCTGTGCTCTGCTGTCAGAGCTGCAGTGTGGTCTGCTGTAAACCTATCGATCATTAAATTCGGTGAAACTAAGTGTCGTGGAGGATTCTCAGAGGTCTCCCCAAAGCCCTGTGGAGGAGAAAGAAACAGGCAAACACTGCCGTATCCTTTTTTATTTTTTTAAATAATGAAGGCTGGATTGGTGCTCAGCTTCTACTTGGAAGGATGGTCACAGTGAGGCAGTGAGGGAAGCTGCGATACTGCTTATACAGAACCATTGCCCGGCGTGAGCACTGGTGGGAGGTTTTGCTGCATTGCTGTCTCTTTAAACCTTTACAGATGAAAATCTATAAAGAATTCAATGTTCACTGAGTACATTTTTTTTTTTTGCTTCTGGATCTGACCATACTACTTGGGGTAACTTATGTTGGAGATGTGAAATGAGCCATTTAATACTAATATGCAACTTGATTTAGTAAATATTAGTTGAAGTAGGACAGAGCTTGTTGAAAAGCTCTCTGAATGCATCTCTGAAGTCTGAACGCGTATAAAGTCATGTTGTATTTAGCTTAATGTATTTCTGTATGAGCTTGCAGCTTGCTGATATTTTGGAAGTTCTAGAAAAACTAAAATCGAAGATCAGATGAGAAGAATGCAAATTTTATTCTCCTGTAGTGGTGTTGTGAAACAAGTTACTTTTGTGTCTCGCTGTCTCTGTTCTTGGAGAGTGATGGTCCATGAAGAAATGTACTGAACTACCTATATTTCCGCACATGCAGACGTTACAAGAACAAACTTCCCAAGCCTTTCACAAGGGAAGTATAGCAACACCAAGGACATTAATTTTGTCAGAATAATTTTTGAAAACAAATGGGGTGATAAAAAATCAGCTCCAGCTACTGCAGTTCTGATTTGTCTAGAAAGCCCAGAAGAAATTCCCGATCTCTAAAACATTGTCTCCAATAGAAAAAAAACACTTGTGCCACCTTCATGAAAGAAGTGGAGCTTAGAGAAAGTATTGAAAAATCCCATGAACTAAGTTTTAAAGTAGTGGGAAAGACTTCTGTCTTCTCTAAGGCCATATCAGCAGACGTACAGTTGAAAGAATCTGCTAATAAAGTTACCAAGGGTGATACTTGTTTGTCATGATAATATTAAAGAATTTGAGAATTAATAAACGCCTTGCACTGTTCTTAACCTGATGGTAGTGAGGAAGGCTGTGGTACGTCAGTACCCCTGGAGCTCAGGCTCCTCAGAGAAAGCAGGAACATACCATAGGTAATGATTACATTCAGAAGGCAATGGCTTAAAGAAATACTCAGTTGAGAGAAATTCTTGATAGTTTTTGATAATAAGATGTAATTGCTATAGTATAAGCAGGGTAAGAGGACCCTTTGCTAACTGCTGTGGACAATCTGGAGGCCGGGAATGTTCTACTGAACCACCAGGATGAAGTCAGGGAAGAGCTATGTTGTTCTTGGCAGCCAGGCAAAATATGAAACCTTACTCTACATGATGCTAATTTGCTTACCTCATTTCTAGGCCTCACTGTTACTCACCTCACATAAAGTAAAATATAGAAATATCTGATTCACTGTGTGACTGTCTTCAGCCTCCTGTACTATCAGCTGAGAAATAAATGGTTAACTTCATTCCTAACCCAGACATCTTTTTGTGGTTCCAGCTGTTAACACTAGAATATATGCTGTCTAGCAAGAAGGTCTAGGTGATAAAAGCTGTCACCTTTATTTCCCTGCTGAAGTGCGAAAGCCAGAAAAAGAGTGAAGAAAAGGCCTTTTTTTATTACTTCATTGTTTAAAGATATTTTTAACCCTTGGTTTTGTTTTTTTTTTCTGATGTTGTCCTGGAGGTTGTAAGATAGGATCGAACTTTGAGAAATTATATTCTTTTTTTAAATGTAAAAATTAAATTAATTTATTTCTATGGATTTAAAATCAATATTTATATTTATTATACTGTGTATTAAAACTAGCAGTAATGACTGATGTAACCAATTACTTATTTCACTTTCTTGTTTTCTGTCAGCAAGATATATGAGTTTTCTTTCTGAATGTGTGCAGCAAATCATTGTTCCATGTTACAGTATAAACTGCTAGGGGAAAAAGAGAAAAAAGTAAAAAATAAGTGCTATTTTTTATTTTCTTGAGTTGGGGCTTTGTAAGAGTCTTCCCACACTTCAATAGTATGCTGATGATAGAACCAAGTTATTTTTGTTGGCCCTTACAATCAGCCCCCTGGAAAGGAAACCAGTTCCTGCAAAAGGAAAATTAACAAAACACAGATTTTCATATGCCATGGATGTAAGTCACATCCCTTGAGCACATTGTCTTCAGGCAGCAAGCACATGCCATTCTAAATAGTAGCAGTCATAATTTGTATTAGATTCGTAATGAAAAACCGAATGAACAGTTTGTAAGTGCAGGGGGCTTTTTCTGGTTTTAGGAGGGGGTTAATATCTATGTTAATAAACTTTGCTTTTTCGGAAACTGAATTTCTTCTAGTGCCTGTGCTGTTTCTAATTGCAGCTGTCTCAAGCCACCGCTGATTCTGTGAGCAGGGTGCTGCCTTTAAAGAATGAAGATAGATCTCCACCATGACTAACTACTCCAGAAGTTCAGGTACCTCCTGAGCCCAAGTGGAGTTCTCAAAACGTTATTGCTAGGTACTATTTTTATCATGGTCCTGCTCCATTATTTTATTATAGTGTTTTGTTCTACTTAAATTTGTAGAGCTTGAATCTTAACCACACAATTCTATGTTGGTCTGAGTAATGCACAGATAGGAAAGGATATTTCAGGATTGAAAAGTAATTATTTCTTATTTATTCCATGCTGCTACAGAATCTGAGGCTTATCTGTCCAGTGTCTTCTGATTGCATTATTTAAGTTCTTTTTTTCCTATACTTTTGT
The DNA here is from genome assembly GCA_013401315.1 of Balaeniceps rex. NCBI lineage: Eukaryota > Metazoa > Chordata > Aves > Pelecaniformes > Balaenicipitidae > Balaeniceps > Balaeniceps rex. The sequence continues at coordinate 18,728 of VYZW01052412.1, forward strand.
CTTGTGTTCACCTGTCTAAGTCAGATTTCTAGGCAGTATAAGGTTAATACACTTTAACACTCACATCTGTGAAACCGCTCCATTTAAGAAAGCAAGGTTCTTTCCCTTTAGTTCCTAGTGAAGGTTTTATAAACAAAGTAGTCTGCAGAAATATAAACGTATTCTTGCTCATCCTAAAACTAGAGGTGATTCTAAAGTGTGTCTGATGAGCAAAAGAGAACCTTTCTTTAAGTTTTATGTGCTGATTGTACTTTGTGTATTAATGCCATAACTTAAATAGTTTGGTTTAGGCCAAAAGGAAAAGTACTTTTAAATTCTGACTCATCTGGCAGAATCTTAACCTTTGTAATCAATCTAGTAGTTGTTTTCTTAAAGAGGAATTCCTTTGCCACTTTGTGCATATTAATTAGGTTGTCTGTCCTTGAGTTACTCCTCTTATAAGGAATATCTCTCCCCATCACTGTCAACAAATTGTAACTAGCAAGGTTTAATGTAAAAAAACCTTAAAGGTTAAATAGTGAGCACAATCTGGATGACCTTACTTACCGCCCTTTTTTTTTCCCCCAAGGTTATTGGTTTTGGCTTCTTTACTACTTATATTTTTAGTCTCAGAAAAGTAGCTAGATTTTCCAGAGCAAATGCTAACAGCCATTTTATCTGGTAATCCTAATCCCATTTATGGCCTTGCACTATGAATTTTCTTGCTAACAGTAGCAAAAGTTACAGGGTGGTGCAGGTATGTCATGTATAGCGAGAGATTTAGGAACATGAGCTAAGACTCTCTGTGCTACTAGGGAATCTCTCATTGAGATAGAAACTCTTAATGATGGATGGCTCAGTGAAGAGCCGGGAGGAAGAGGAGAGGCCAGGCCATTGGCAGACTATGGATTTTATGGCCTTGACATGAAGTCTTGAATTTCCTTTCACAGCTGTTCTAGAAAGATTGCCGTGTCCATCCGGGGTTTAGAGGAAGGCGAGAGGAGCTGGAACAAAACTGGCTCTTCCTCATTTGTTCAGCTGCAGGATTCATTCTTCAGAATAGCAGCAGGTTGGAGAGCCCTGGGTTATGCAAGAGTGTCAGAAAGCTGTCTGACTGCCCAGAGTTGGCAACGCTGTGGAGAGAACCCCACTGGAAACTCCTCAGGAGCAGCAGGCATGCCACACTAATGGCAGCTGCAAGTTGGTGTCTGCTGGGAGCTGCCTGCAACCAAATATAGCATACTTTCCACATGAGAATGTTCTTATGAGCCATCAGCCTGTTTACATGCAGAACCTGCTGCCACTAGTGAAACTGCAAAAGTATTGTCTTTTCTTGATGATGCTCAGCCAATATTATTCCTGGGTTCTAAACCCTTCCAACAGCTAATTGCTCAGAAGTGCCCTGGATTGGGTAAATGTCTGAATAAGAACTACATGTGCTCCTTTTCAATTACTTAGTGAAGGAGAAAAAAATTTGAATTAGAGTCTAAGTTTAGCCTTTTCTGTCTCCTGAGTACACTCAGCAATCAAATAATCAGTCTAGATTAGTTTCCTAGTGTCAGCTCTGTGAAAAAGAAATGTCTGTGTTCTGACACTTAGGCTTGCAAAACTGGCCTCTGTTACTATATGGTTGGCTGCCTTTTTGCACAAATTAACAGTGTGGCAAACTCTGGAAGGCCTAGCATTTAGCCAATTCGATACAGAATTTCTTATTCCTCTGTATTCAGTTCTTTGGTCTCAGTGTCAAGACTTCAATAATGTTTCCTCCCATAACGGGTTGAAATAGGCTTCCGATTCCATCAGTGTGAAGGTGGATCTCCCAAAACAAAACTGGTCCTCTTCTGCATTTCATAATGCACGTTTAGGATCCCAGTATTGTCTATACTATTAAGACCCTTTTTCAACTTCTGGTGTTGGGCAAAGTCACCAAGCTGTGGGTTAATTTTGTTCCCTTTATCTTTTATCCACTCAAAGTGGGAGTCTGTCACACCCCAAAAGTGTATCTCTTCAAACCATCAAGTGTTAATCCATTCACTCTTTACAACAGCAGAAGCTTTTTATAGCTAGTCTTGCTTCTTGTGGTGCTCTGTAACTTAAGCAATTAGAGTTGATGGAGTGACATTGAAAATTGCATGAAACGGTTGACTTACTAAATATGGAAAATGCTCCAGGTTTTGGCATTATTGGTTTTGCATGGATATTCTTTCTGCAGAATTGTTGGTTTGTTACTTGATCCCCAATAAGTAGCATAGCCAATTCTAGCTAAATTTGGCCTTAAATATCCTGCTCCAATCTCTTCCATGCCTGGTATGTCAGAAGAGATCTGCACATTCTTTAGCATCCCTTTACAGCAGGGTTAGTCAGTGCTGGCCACCTCCTCCCTGGTTGAGGCCTAAATTCCTTTCAGTTCATAAAATGTGGACCTGAGATGATTGTCTGAAACAGTAAAATGATTACTACTGATTTTTATCTAATGCTTTTAACTAATGCTTTGTTGACACATTGGGCCAAAATATTCTGATACGTTTTCCAAACGTTGTCTCTTAAAATCCGACAAAATGTCCTCCACTGAATAGATGTTCCAGAAACAAAATTCTAGAAGAATAGTGGCAAGAGAGACTCAACAAATAATCTAATCCGTGATCAGTTTTACCTATGTTAGGTCTTGATAGAGGTTTGAGTAATCTCCAGCAATAGGGGCCCCACAGCCCTCCCACGCAATCAGTTCTACTGCTTCACCATTCTTATCATTAGAAAATGCTTTCCAAAATCTAACTTCCATTTGCTTTTCCACACTCTCCCAGTTACTAACCATTCATGAAGAAACTACTCTTCAATCATTTAAATCCCATAAGGCAGCTATAAAGTAGGACATTGATACAGGTAGCAAATTCAAATGGTTTGTTTATTTTTTAACAGGTCCCTGTATCTGGTATTTAGATTTATATGTCAAATTATCTTTTTCCTTTTGAAGGTAAAAATTCATGGTGGTTAAAATGAGTCATGAACCTAGAAAACAGAGCATACAATGGTTTAAGTTCTGTTGTATCCCTACTAAAATGTAGTGGGAGTTGCTGAATTTAAAAGGATAAAAATATGAGATCCTGTATTTTTTAATAAAATGGCAACAAAATGGATTCCAGGCTGTGTTAATCAATATACATTTATAGTGTCTGAATGGAAAACCTAATTCTGTCCTTATCGTAATAACTAAACAGTTTTATATAAACTAATGTCCAGTTGTAAATCCATCTTTTCTTGGAAAAAATCGTTTGAAAGTACAGATTTAATCTGATAAATGATGCAACAATTAACTGCCTTCACTACTCGCAAGTCCAAGTTAATAGCTGGATTCAATGTTAATGACTCTCTTTCATTTGAAAGAGATGTTTTCCTCTCTATTGCTTTTTGGCCCTGATAAATGTGTCACAGGAAACAGCCTCCAAACAAAGGAAACCCATGATTTTTCATGTATGATAGTGTATCAAGTGCAAAATTAAATGGTGCAGACAATGGAAGGAACCAATCTCTGTGATACCATAATCTTAAAATAAGAACAGAAAGCTGTTATTTTGCTCTGAGGTCTGTTTCAGCTGTCAGCTGAGAAATGGCAATGCATCCTTTGCCACAGGTTAACCAGAAGGGTTGATGCAGAAGAATGAGCTTCTTGAGGCAAGTCAGACTTCTACTCTGGAAGAACTGGATCCTCCGGAAAAGACAAAAGGTAAAGTATTAGTCTTTGGATTTCAGCTTTGGACCATGCACTCCACTGGATGAAGTGACCGGTACACTTATCAGCATGTGAAAATCGTGAATCCTCAAAGAATAAGATGTGATCTTTGTGTGGGCCTGCTGTCTGGGATGCTTGTCTGGTACAATTTGCAAAGCTGCTCTTTACAGACTAAACGTAGAATACTTGTACTGGGCTTTTCTTTGACAAATAGTATTGTGTACCAGGAGAAGAGTTATTTTCACATAAAGAGTTCTGCTGTTAGAAAACATCATGGGCACCGTTCAGCTCAGGGAGGTTTGATTCCTAACTTTAAATTTGCTCCTCACACCCAGCTGCTCTTAGATGTGAATCCAGTTAGGGCCCTGAAGTTCACACAGGCTTTATCTTTTTTTAATATGGCTGAATGACATAAGTAAAGTGAAACTCAGAGAAGTATTTTAAATCCTTTCAAATCCTCTTAGATCTTATGACACTGTCTTAGAGCAAATTTATCTACTACTTTCCACCTTATTTCATCATTGCTCTTTTTTTTTTCTTTTTTCTTTAAGTCAAATTTTCTTAGAGTGAAACAAAACCTCGAACTAGGGTCTTGGTGGTCTGATGTACTGCAGCTCCTTCTGTCCAGCAAAAGGAGTCCCTCTGAGGTCCTATAGAGACAGACTACCTGTTTCAAACTAAATAATTTAAAACAAAATAATTTAAAAGTACATTAGGGTATCTGTGGAGCTGTAACGGTCATGCAAACAATTTTGCCCTAATAACAGAGATCAATAGGGTCAAACTGAACCATGGGATGAGTGTAAATGCTTACCTATGCTGACCTGATTTTAGTCATTAAGAATGACTCACGTGCTGAAATTTCCAGGATCAAAGGATTATCTGATTTTCTTCGTAGACAAATTGAATGTCCTTTCCTTCGTAGCTTCCCAGCAGACTTTCTCCCACAGTCTACCTTGCCATCAAGAGCTGATGCATATAACATTGTCAGCTCATGATTTAATACAGTATGAAAGTCACCAATCCGTACTTGAGCTAAATTACACCAAATATAAGGAACCCCTTCTTGAAGCTGGACTTTGGTTACTGATTTTCAAGGAGCTGTAGCAGTTTGGTTCTCAAGTTCAGACAAGGAAGAAAAAAAAAAAAAACCACAAACACAAACAAACAAACAAAAAAACACACAAAAAACCCCCAACAAACAGAAAATCCACGTCTTTATGATCTTCAAATGTGTATACTGAGAGAATTGGAAGCCACTGGTTTTTCATTTTTAGCAAATGAATCTTTATGTAATTTTTCAGTATTTAAAGTGTAGGAAATACTGTTTTATTTGGGCAAATCTCCTCAGATATGTGACCCAAAATGCCTGCTTGGGTTTCAGGGATTTTCTTTTTTCTTGTTTATTTTTTCCTATAGAATTTTCAAAAATGCTAACTTGGTGTTTCCTGGTGTTGCCAGAGATCCCCTTCTGTGATGATCATTCCTAGCTTGTAAGCACAGTGATTTAATCCACAACAGAGAAACATTGTCTTCACTCTTCAGAGTAAAACATTTTACAACAGAGTCAGTAAAAATCATTTCCTTTTCTAAGTATATAAACCTACCTGCTTACTTGTCCACACAGAGAAATAAGGCAGCCAAAACAAAAATCCATAATGTCAAAAGTAGCTATAAAATGTGTTTGAGAAAATCAGCCTGTTTTTTGTTAACCATCATGCAGTACCATAAATGGAGGCATATCCAGTCTTCTACTCAAGTTCATCATTTAGTCTAACCTAATTCACAAGAGCAAAGACTTCATTACAGAGTTAACAGCTGATCCACAGCTGATTGAAGCTTGTCACATTTGTATGGCCGTGTCACTGTGCTTGGTCCATTGCAGCTCCGTCTGGATATTACGTTTCTCTGTGCATGTTGCTGAGATTCCTGGCTGTTTATCCTGTGGTTCTGCAGGCTTATGGGCTGCTCTCTGATCCTTCTAATGAGTTCTGAGACACCTGTGTGTCCTCAGGAAAAGGATCACAGGAAAGAATCAGATGGCTAACAGCACTTGGTCTGTCCTTATCGCATGACACATTGTGCACCAGCTTGAAAGAAAGCTTCCCTTGTGCTTTAGCCTTCAATCCCTTCCAAACTAGTTAGCTCAGACAGAAAGGAATTACTGAATTCAAGTCTGAGGATTTTGTATTTCCTGGGAATGAAGTAAGAATCAACAGCTGAGCAATAACCTGGATTAACTCTGCAGCAAAGAAAACAGCCAAGGAGTCTCCCCAGTTCTTACCCCTCTGAGTTTATGGGTGTGTAGTGCTTGTCCCAAATGTCTTACCAAATGGGTGGCAAAGGGGGTTAATCACACCTTGCAGACCCCCGCTGAGAAGGGTCTGTAACACTGTATTCTGAGCTGCGCACAACAGCTGTCAAGGAGAAGAGCTGTACAGTGGCAGGTTTCCGTCTCTAATAATCATGTCATCTGCCCTTTGTTGCTGGTAAGATACTGTCTGGCTTTAAAAATAGCAGGTATGCATAACTTCCTAGGTGGGGTGGGGGTATTTGTTGTTCTATTTTAAAAGAGAAAGCCTTAAGAGAAAAAGTGTGAAATAGGAAACAGTTGCCTGGTATAAAGCTTTCTACCCTTTTGATATAAGCATAAGCTGTGCTTAACTAAAGCTATTAGGCAAAGGTATAGTGGAAAAAACAGGGCAGCTCCAAAAACCTGTTCTTAATTATGCTGTGGAGTATCTTTTGCCCTGCATGGCTCAGTTTGGGGAAAAAAAACATTCACACGTGACCCATCTTGTCTCTGGCTCTGCTGCTGTATGTGTTATTATTACGTATTTGGTGCCTGGTCGGGCAGACGGGAGCAAAGGAAAGAGGTAGGGAGGGCGTTCCTGTGCATGTGCTGCAACCCCGGTTCTGGAGAGAGTTTGTTCTGGCTTTTGTAAGGAGAAGAAAAAAAGTGCCACGTGGCTGGACACAAAAATCCCATAGCTTGTCCTCAGAGCCCAAAGCCTGTGTCACAGGATCAAAGGGTTGTAGTTTCAAACTTCTGCCAAAACACACAGAGGCACTAAAACAAACTGAAGCACGGGAGTGGAGGAAACAGACTGAAAACCAGGCAGGATGTTGCTCTGTGGTAAAGCAGTGCCCTTGATTTTCTGTCATGACTGGGAGCTGGTGACTGTTCTTAAGTGTACTGAAAGATCTGGGCAATAAAGTGGCCTTTGATGGGGTCTTCTATGTTATTGAATAAGGTGTTTGATCTTAATGTATATGTTTCTACCTGTATTAGAAAATTAATAATGTTGAAAAGAATGATGACAAAAAGAAGCAAAAGTAAAGATTAAAGAATGTAAGCTTATGCTAAAGTCTTTTACCTTTGGGTAAGCACAGTGCACTGACAGCCTACTAATGAGCCCAGCATTGCGAAAGTGCGGATCAAAAACCCCCACACTTTTTCTCTCTTGCATCTAATCTTTTTTTCCTGTATTGTTATAGAGTTATCCACTTTGTATAAAACCTATTTAGACTTATATCTGGTCTATCTGGCAGTTTAGTACTACCTGCCGCCTCTTTTTACCTCAGTCAGGATGCTTAAATGTTTCTTTAGAAGAAGTGGAAAAGCCACTGAGTTAATGGTGATGTTTCATGGGGCTCTGATGAAATCCTTGCTACTTCTGGGTGTCCTTTTGTCCTGGTTTCAGCTGAGATAGAGTTAATTTTCTTCCTAGTAGCTGGCATAGTGCTGTGTTTTGGATTTAGGATGAAAATAACATTGATAACACACTGATGTTTTAGTTGTTGCTGAGCAGTGCTTACACCAGTCAAGGACTTTAAAGCTTCCCATGCACAAGGAGCTGCGAGGGGGCACAGCCAGGACAGCTGACCCAACCTGGCCGAAGGGACATTCCATACCATATGGCATCATGCTCAGTATAGAAACCGGGGGGGAGTTGGGTGGGGGGCAGCGATTGCTGCTCGGAGACGGGCTGGGCATCATTTGGCGGGTGGTGAGCAGTTGCATTGTGCATCGCTTGTTTTGTATATTCTTTTATCATCATTATTATTATTACTTTTTTTCCCCTGGTGTTCCATTAAACTGTCTTTATCTCAACACACAGGTTTTACTTTTTTGTTTCCAATTCCCTCCCCCATCCCACGGGGCGGGGGGGCAGGGGGAGCGAGCGGCTGTATGGTGCTTAGTTGCCAACTGGGGTTAAACCACGACACCTTTCCAAATGGTGAAACAGGCAAGAGATAACCATGGGCACGTGCTGCACTGCGCATTGGTGCTGTGAGAAGGGGCCTCAGCCCTCTAGTCACTTAGTGACTCTATACGTGGTTCACCTGTAAAATTTATTTTGAATTGATTTTTTTTTTCTTTTTTTTCCCAGCTTCGTTTTCTGGTGGAGCTTGTATGGCCTCTGTCATTATTTCTTGCCCTTGTCTGGCTGAGGAAAGCTAATCCACTGTATCGCCAACATGAATGTAAGAACATTTAAGATGTTTTAATGCTCTGACTTGTGCTAGATAATGGCTAGAAGTTCTCAGACAGAAATATTGGGACCTTGTTGCTGAGTATGATTCTCCAGTGGCAAAAGAACAGACTTTGCTTCAAGTAGTTTAGTTATTATAGCCATATATTGTAAGAATTAGCAGTGAGGAGAAAAAAAAAAAGCTCTAGTTTTCCTGTGAGAGGCTTTGTGTTCAGACTTACATGAGGTCTCAAGATTCTATCAAGTTGTAGATTTCTGTAATTCTGTTACTGAGAAAGTACTGCCTCGCTACTTTTTTTTTTTTTTTAAATTTAGCTTAGAATTTATTTCAGTTGAAAATAGCTATATTGCTTATATTGGTGACTTTTTTTTTTTGCTTAGTAAAAGAGAAACCTATATGATTTCCATCACATTCCTTCTGTAGTGAGCCAACCCATCACGCTATTTAGATTCACACAGGCTGCATTAGAAAAGACACCTAATCATTTATATTTTGTGTTTCCGTACTCTAGGTCACTTCCCAAACAAGGCAATGCCATCTGCAGGAACGCTGCCGTGGTTACATGGCATCTTCTGTAACATGAACAACCCCTGTTTCCGCAGCCCAACCCATGGAGAGGGTCCAGGTGTTGTGTCCAACTACAACAATTCCATGTAAGCAGCTGTATGTGTGAGACTGGGTTGCAGTTGCACATAGGCCTGCTAGGCTGATAGCCTGCTCTTGGCACCTGCTGAGCATTCATGGGTGCAGATGATGCAAGGAGAAAGGATGGAGTATCTTCAGCCTGCTTAGAAAGGTCCTTCAGTGCACTGAGGGATATTTTAAAGAATTGTTCCGTGGTGTGAATGAAAAGGGAAAGGTGAGCATTTAAGAAGACACCGGAGTGCAAATACTGGAAGACAAAAATTTTCAGTTCTAGCACATCAGTTTCATTCCAACAATGGTCAGCAAAGTTGAAACAGAGCTCGTGATGGAGGGTTTGGGCCTTTTTGAGAAAGAGTTCAGTTGTACTAGTCTCCAGGGAACACATGTTCACTTAATAAAATCCATCCTTTCTATCACCTACTGCTTAGTGAATGTCTCAGGACAAATTTTTTTGATATAAGAGTATGAAACGTGTAAGCTTTCTTTTCTCATCACTCAAGTTGTCCCTTCTGAATGAGAGAGCTCTGATGAAGTAGCAGCAAAGGAAAATCTGCACTGCCACTTCTTATGTAGCATCTGTTTTGGCTATATACTTGTGAGACTTTAATCAGCATGGTAACCTTCAGATACTAAGCTTATTAACAAAATAAGAGGATGGGAGATTTCCGGACTGTTAGTGAAAAAGAGCTGTGGGAGTGCTTCATTACATTGTTTGTTATAGCTGAGTCATGAAAGACAGCATAGCAACAAAGACCCTTAGAGTAAAAACCTTTTAGAATAGCTATAAAAAAATGCTCCAAATTTCCCTTTGCAAATAGTCCACTGTGGAGCATCCAATGATTGAAATTCATGAGCTAACAATGTCAAGGCCATTAAAGCTCCAGTCACGTGAAAATCCGTAGCTTGGAGTTAACTTAGCATTTGACCTTTTGTTCCTAGTGAACAGGATTTGAAATAGTCAGCTGGACTTTTTTTGTGGGGTATGGTCAATCACCCAGTGAAGCTAGGGGGTTCTGTTTTCTATACATTCTGGCGTTTCTAGGTTGCTTATTACAGAGCAAACTGTCCCTTTGTGAGTCAGAGTAAATGCAGTGTGTTACAGAGGAAGCAAATACATTGTGTTTTCTGAAAGAATTTAGTCCTTCCTGTTTGCTGTTTCCTGTAAGCTAAAATAAGTCATGAGGACTGAGATATACCATTCCATGTATGGAAAAACATGAACACCGTTAAAGAAATGTAATGGCCTCCCCTGCTGCTAATAAGAATTTTTTCGTACTTGTTTATAAACGCAGGATCTGATTGCATCCTTGCTTGAACTCTACATTCTAACCCAGAATCAGTAGGTGAACAGCTGCCTGTGACAGTTTGTCACTCTTGTTTTCCTGCCTCTCCTAGAAGAAATGTTTTGAAGGGACCTAAAATCCACCTTACATTGGAGGGGACTGAGCTGAGAGAGGGAGGAGGATTCTGTGTCTGGGTGATTCCGTGTCACTTCCCTGGCTGAGCAGGGCTGCACAAGCCCAGAGTGCCCCATGCAACTGCTGGAGCTGAGCCTGGGCCAGAACCAGAGCAGATTTGCACCATAGCTGTGAGGTGAATGCTGTCTGGGGAAGGTCCTGTCTCCCCAGCAAGATCAGCATGGCTAACGAAGAGAGTGTATGAGAGGCCAACCTTCTACAACACCAGTAGCCCTCTTAAATCTTTTGTGGACTCCCAAATCTAACTGAATCCCGTGCCACCTGAAACTACTCTGTTGTCACCACAAAACTGAGCTTTGAGTTTCAAGACTGAGGACAAAATAATTTATTTTTTCCTCATCCCTAACACAGAGAAAGTCAACTTCACCTTTTTTATGTGAAAGGTTCTTAAGAGTCATCAGTCTTAAATTATTGTTTGTTCACTATTCCTTCTTTCAGCCTCGCAAGGGTATATAAAGATGCTCAGGAGCTCTTACTGGAAGCCCCTGAAATCCGTGACCTTGGCAGAATCTGGGAAGAACTGATCGTTATGACTCAGTTTATGGAAACAATGAGAACTAATCCTGAAAGAATTGCAGGTAATTGTTTTGTCTGTATCCTTTAGACTATTGAATTTTTCCTTCTGAGAGCTGACTAGTAGTTACTTTGCAGACTGGCAACATTATAATGTATTTCACATGTGGCTGTTACTCTGCTTACTGTTAGAGAGGGTAAGTTAAAACTCGCTCAGTGTTGTAACAAACACCTTTCATTTGAGAGAAAGGAGAGAGGCATTCAGCTCCCATTCTACAACCACCTTCCTTAAACGACAGTAGACAAAACTCAAAACACAAAAACGTGGATACCTCACCACCCAAAATAAAACACGTGGATTAAGAGATTTCATTAATTATTGTCACAGTAGAGGCAGAAGCAGTAAGAAAGCATCACTGGAAGATGCAGAGGAATGGAAAGCTAGGAACATGCCTGAATATACACTAGGAGCATAACCCAGTGAAAAGCTCAGCAATACTTTATTTCAGGTGTTAGCTGAAATAGGTTTGGAACAGTGAAGAAGGAAACACTTTCTTCTTGTTTTGTTGATGTGCTTAGAGAGAGAAGGCGTTGCACGCTTATAAACAGGATTGCAAATTATATGACTCCATTAATTTTTACTTAAAACAACCTGCCAAACTCAAAACACAATCCTGGGGAAAAATAAGAAGTGGACTAATGATGATTTTTTTAATTTAATATTTGGGCTTTAAGTACAGAATTTGAAAAGATACTCCTAAAACTAATGGCACAAAAATGGACTGGCTCTGAGAATTGATCTGTCCCATTCCGAAGTTCTTTGCCACAGGAATAATATTCTTCTTAAAATCAAATAGTCACTCTCCATATATTTTTGATCAGATGTGTATAAACCATCTGATACACATGCTCCACTATTTCATCAGAGGTTCCTAACTGAAAGTAAAAAAGGGACTATCTCATTGTAAATAACAGTGAGACAATCAAAATGCCCCTGAATGCAGACAACAAGACCTTGAGCATAATCTGAGCTGTGGTTTGTACGCATCTATAGAAACCAAACCTGCCTATTTAGAGCTGAGGAAAAGCATGACATGCCGTGGGTTTGCAACATATTGCTAAGGGACCACACCCCATGGTTTGGGACGTTGCCTTTGCATTCTGTATCAACTTTACTCAGCAGTTGGAAAATAGAGTACATTCCTACTGTCAGTGCTCTTTCAGAATCTCTGGGGGTTTTGAATGTGTTTTACTTAAAACAAATAGCTGTTTGGAATCTCCCATTTCATAAAACAAAGTAACAAAGTCGGTTCTGGAGTTAAACTAATAAAATGTGAATTACCACCTTTTTCCATAGAGAAGAAGGTACTGCAGAATGGACTATTTAAGTTTTCTCTATGTGTAGCTTACTACTATTGCCTGTAAGTAATAATCTTAACAGAATATTGTTATAGCTGCGAAGTTGAGCAATGAAAAATTAACAAATGTCAGAATTAAGATTGCTCCTTCTCCTGATTCCTTAAACTGGATCCACCTCTTGAGTCCTCCTTCCTTGTCCCATTCCCCCCTTGCGCTGACGCATTTGATGAGATGTGTTCCTGTAGTGTGCTTTTTCCTCCACAATGCCTGGGTGCCAGGAAAGGCATCAGTGAGAATAGGGGGGACAGGCCCCTACCATTGTTTTCAGTGTTTACCGCTTGAATAAATACATGGAGGAGCAATTGAAGAAGTTCTGCTCGGCCCCTGCAGCCCTAGGACAGAATATGCTTATTGCAGATGGAATTGTGGAACTTAGTTGTCAAACTGTGGTAAGACTCTACTTAACTCACAGACTGGAGACGCTCAGCAGGCAATTTGTGCATGTGTATGTGGAGATGTCTAAAGCTACATTCCCCGTGTCAGTATGATACATGCTGCTCCTATCAGCTTTAATTGCCTGTTCTAAAGACTAGAAGAACTAGTGCTTTTCAAGCATTCTTTACCTAAGTTTGTTGATGTTATGTGAACTACCTTTAATAAAGGCTGTAGTAGTCAATGGACATGAGCAACATTCACTTTCCAAGCTTTCGCTTGGACCATATTGAGGCAGAATTCACACTGATACTGATTCGTGACAGAGGCAAGTTAAAAAAGATCAGCACTGTTCGACTTTAAGAGCAGCAGTATTTTGAATATTGTTATAGATGGGATTAGGGAAATCTGGTGGCCTCTCATGTATGTTTAGTTTAACAGTGGGTAGCCTCATTGGTTTGTCTGAAGGTTTGCAAGTTTTTAGTTTAATAGTTGGTAATCTAGTTTAATATGACTATTACACTACAAACAATTTTTGCTTCCCCAAGGAAAATGAGTTTTTCTTGTGAAAGATTCTCAAGGGGCCATTTTTGCAAAACTATAGAATAAGATAAACTAGCTAAGATTAATCGACAGCAAGTGATAAATTAGTGTAAATGTAAAGGGTTGGCTAAAGTTATTTACACAAGGCCCAGAAGAAAGAACACTAACAACAGTAGGACAGTTGAATCTGAACATTTAAAATGAAGCATTACCTCAGAAAAAAAAAAGCAGAGACTTTCAAATGCAGACAGGGATGCTTTCAGTACTTCCATTGCTGAAGTTCTAGTCTGAAACATCTTTGAGAGATCAGATATGCAGAGTCAGAGCACTCAGCATTTTCTGATGATTGTTCCCCAACAAAGGATTAAACTGATTTTGAATTTCAAAAATAGTTTTGGACCCCATTAGTCACTACCAAGTATATGAGCCAAAGCACCTACTTTTTGCAGGTTTAAGCCAGGCTACGAGTTGTTCTTTAATTTCCTTTGTTTGGTATCTCACTGCTCTCTGCACTCCTTTCTTCATCCAGGAAGAGGAATACGAATTCTAGACATTTTGAAAGATGGGGAGACTCTCACTTCCTTCTTGCTGGAAGATGCTGGCCTCCCAGACAGTGTTGTTTTCCAGCTTATTAATGCTCAAGTGCGCCCTGAACAGGTGGGTAGAGTATAACAGCTACCAAGCTGTTATCTGCGTGGAATGGAATCTCTTGAGCTGTATATGCAAAGCAGCCTTAGTGAGGGCCTTGTGCCCAAAATACCTGCTGCCTTATAGGTTGTTTGTACAACTTCTCCCTTTGTTTTTTGTGGATCTAGAGGAAGAGGTGTTTGGTTTGTCTTTAAAAAACATTTTGAATATGCATTAAATATAGATATTTGGTTCAATGCTGTCGTTGCTCCCAAATAACGAGCATCAAGAAACGATACTGCTAAGCAATGCATCCTTCCCCATGATTAAAGACTTGGCTCAAAAGCATAAGGCAGCTGTGCATCCTTTTGAGACAGCAGTCCTGATGAATAGCAGCAGAGAACTATCTGAGGTTCTTAACTTAACATTTAAATTCTCTGCCCCAATGTCAGCAGAGTAACATGGTGGCTTTATGGCATTGTCTCACATGACCAGGTGGGAGTAGAGAAGCAGACCCACTTTCTTAGATTCTGATTGAATAATAGATCTGCTCAGAAAATTCAGAGTGAAAACTGCAGGTCAAATCCCTCCTGAAGCAGCTAAGCAGGGGACTGTGTTTGACCAAGTCTAGGCTGCCTTTGCCTCTGCATGTACCGGTGGCTGGGAGCTCTGCGAGGAATGCTGTATTAATGAATGTTGCTGAATCAGAATGCTGGAACAATTTCTACAGTGCGTTAGTGTGTGGGTGGAAGCAAGTGAATAACTGAGGCTGAAAGACACAATTCCTCTTTTACACTGCCACATAAAACACAAATGCTGGAACTCTCTGTGGCCAGAAAGAGGGAAAGCATTAATGAGCTTGCATGCAGTTCCTTTTGTGCACCACAGGTTCCAGCGGGTGTGACTAGTAGCCAGATTACTTATCTGCTGTATTCTTGATTAGTACCAGGGGAAGCGCCCCCCTCTCCTCACTTTGTCATGAAGCAATACCACAAGACCATACCAAAGCCAGTGTCAATTGATACATCCTACTTATTTTCACGCCTCCGTATCAGCTGAGATGGTGAAAATTTGCTTCCTTGCTGCTTGTGACAAGAAGAATATATACAGATATTCTGCTGGGCTTCTCTTTCCCTTTTCACCTCTAACCTCTTCTTCATCAGAGATCTGCTGCGTCAGGAGAACTGCGTGCTGCTGTGTTAGTCTCTATTAGCTCCCCAGTGGCATTCATTCATCTGCTGTTAAAAAC
>VYZW01052413.1:0-15389 GCA_013401315.1 Balaeniceps rex
AACCTCACGACATCCTTGTAGTCCTCCTGAGTTGCCTGAATGTACTTCAGCTTTTCTTGTTAGCTAACTGGAAAAAATGTTCCTAGTGAGATGATATATAATCAGTAATTTTGTCTTACCAAAGAAAAGACAAATGATTGCTGTGTCTTAGCATGAGATTTGCTGTTGTTGTGGGATAATTACTGATTTGTTGCTCCAGTTCAGGACACTTTCTGACCTGCAGCAACTGATGTTTTATTTCACCCATTTTCCAAACATGAAACAATATGGTAATTTGCTATTGCTGAAGGACATTTGCTGGTTATCAATCTAAAAAAAAACACATAAGAGCTGTCATTGCCTTGTTTCTCATAGTTT
Organism: Balaeniceps rex; assembly: GCA_013401315.1. Classification (NCBI taxonomy): domain Eukaryota; kingdom Metazoa; phylum Chordata; class Aves; order Pelecaniformes; family Balaenicipitidae; genus Balaeniceps; species Balaeniceps rex. The sequence goes on from VYZW01052413.1 coordinate 358, forward strand.
CTCATTCTCATTGATGGTTGATGCTAACTCCACTTGAAAACAAGACAACAGGTTTTCTTTAATTTATGACCTAGCTATGCTCATTTTAAGCTTGCTCGACTTCCTTCACGGCAGTCACTTACCATTACTGTCACATGCAGCTGCTTCTTTCCTAGGTGGGTTCATTTGCAAGATTTTATGGAGAACTTTTTCCTACATAATTTAAAGCACTTGAAAAATGAAAAAGATATAGACTAAAAAAAGAACATGGAAAGCTCAGAGAGCATTCCAGTACACGGAAAGCACTGGGGGAAGCTCCAAAATGCTGCAGGAGGGCTATGGTTAATGTAGAAACTTAATAAGGGCCTGAGCTGCATGGGAGTGGAGGGGACTCTCGGTCAGCTGGAAGAGCATGGCAGCAGCCTGTGGAAGCAAGGCTGCAGTGCAGAAAGCCCTAGAAAACCAATAAAATGTTCTGAAGTAGCACTTAAGGAGAACAGAGCTTCCAAAGGAGGATAGAGAAGGATGGACTAGAGACATGATCTCTTCTTCAGTGACCTGGATGGAAGGAATACCTTGGGTCTCTCCCCACGGAGCATCCTCTCTGATCCTTAGTCACTCTCAGTGCTCTTCTCAGAGTCACCTTTGCTGCTTCAGCATCACTCTGGGTGTACAGCTATCCAAACACTCCAAGAAGAGATGCATGTGTACCAAATATGGAGAGAGGCACAGTCTGCCTGGTGACAGCAGATGAGTTTGGCACCTCCTCCCATGACCTCCTCCAGCCCTCACGAGTGGCCTGTAGATGGGGTCTTCCCCTCTGCACAGCTGAGAGGGAAACATGGCATTCCCAGTGTGCTGGAAGAGGATGGGGAGACATCGTTTGGCAGGGAGGTTGCTGATTTTGCTGTGCCCCCACAGTCTTTGGCCTTGACCGCAGAACTTGTGGATCCTCTTGCTCTAATTGGAGAGGCCCCATGTAGCTGATTATCTACCACACTTTCCATCTCCATTTTCCAGTGATTGCTTTCTTGTCCTGTAAGCCTGGTTTGCATTTGTGCCCAGGAGCATGATCTTACATTTGGCTTTTCTGAAATGCACGTTGCTTGCCCGCTGCCAATGCCACGGAGCCCTCCAGAGCACTCTGTATCAGCAGCCCATCCCTCTTCCACTTCTCAACCTTTATGTCAATTGTAAATTCTGTTTGCAATGATATTACATTTTTTTCAAGCCATTGATCAAATTATAAAATGACACAGGCTGCAGTGGAAGTACATTTAACTGGCAAATACTCACATGACATATTAAGTAGAGTATTTAATGCATTGATGTGCTATTGATGCTTAAAGAAAAATATCATATAGAACCAAATAAAATGTCTTTTTATGTCAACACTTCTACTAAGAGCACTCAACATACAATCTCAAAAAACCCAGCAGCCTACCTTGGGAAGATTGATTTACCACAACTCTGTGTATCTTGGCTTAAATTATATTGGTTTCTCTATTTTTTTTTTTGTTAATTGAAACCTATATCAACATTATTTTTTCCTAAGATCAAGATCAGGATGAGTCCTAGACTTATTTAGTTGTTTTCTCCTTTTAAGTATTAGCTCCAAAATAGCTGCTTCCCAGTTCTCTGGAACTTCTCCAGGGATCCAGAAGGTATTAAAAATAAGCAGTGTTGATCCACAAGCTTTTTTTTAATGTTCAGATACGTTATCTTGATTTACTGATTTTACTTTTTCATAGCTTCAGTTTTGTATTATCCTTTAATATCTTTGCAATGAAGAGTGTTTCATTGTTATGAATATTTAAAAAAAATGTACTGACCACTTGTGACATTCCATCATAATTATTGACAGTTCCTCTATTTCAATCCACAATTTTATGTGTTACTTTTGTTCCTGAATATCTGCTGCTACCTGCATTAGATTCCTTCTTGTGTTCTTTTCCTTCCCCTATTAGTCTTTTACAGCATCTGGCTTCCTTTTTATATTTGTTGTTATCAACTTTCCCCGTTTCTTTTTATTTTGTATTTTCTTTTTTCTTTCTTTTTTTTTTTGCTCTTGCACTTTACTTTTGTAAAGCTGTTTTTAAATCGATGTAAATTTATGTTCTGATTATAGGTTGCAATTTTAAGCTACATATATTCGTAAATAACTCTAAGTTGTTAGTCACAGTTTCTTATTTATATTCTTTCCTCTGATTGATTTGACTTATAATTATTTTCAAGTTTGAGAAATAGTCCCTTGAAAATTTCATCTCTCTATACATTTATTTATATATGCAAAACATACATATATATTTGTTTACTCATAAAATGACAAAATCATGTGTCCTGATCACTTTTTTCTAAACAAACATTAACTTGTAATTTTATAAGCAATTTTTCTTTATCTGATAATACAAAAGGTCTGATACAGAATTCCCTGGGTTGGATATAACCTGTTCTGAGGCATTCTTAAAATTCCAAGGACACTGAAACACTGACAGCATGAGACCACCAGAAAGTCAACAAGAGTTCATTGATCTCTATGACATGAGCTGAATGAAAAATTTATCATTGTCATTTTCCTTCTTTAGTGGAATTTGATCAATTCTGGAAATTATCCTGCTTGGAAAAGCTATTAGGCATATATTTAAAGTTTAGCACATGCTGAAGAACTTTAAAGAATGCGACTGAATTTAAGCACATTTTAAAATGATTCCCTGGTACCTCTAGCACCCATCTGAAAAAAAGTCACAAAAATACAGAAACAACAATTGCTGTTAGCAGATATTATTCAAATGTTTAAAATTAAGCATATGCTTAACCTCACTGCAGCAGGTATGTTCAGACTATAACTTGTTATACACTACAGTATAACATCTGTGGGTAATTAAGAGGTCAAATATATCTATATCTCACAGGGTTCACATCTGTGAGCTTGCAGATAAAATGCTCATGGCCTGCTCTCCACAGCCTTCATCCAGCAAAGTACTTGAGGATCTTCAGAAATGAGAGCAAGTAAACGATCCCACTAAATCATAGGGCTATTGCTATGTTTAAAGGCCTTACTGATTTAGGACTGATTTAGCAATGTAACACTATGAGTACTAACCAACCAAATTTCCATCATTAAAACCTGCCATCACTCTTTTTGAAATAGCACCTGTCAGAGCTCATCAGTGTCCTGGCTAGCATATCTACAACTGCTTAGGAGTCTTGTATTGAAACAGTTATTTGCTGAAAATGTGCCTTTGCTGAAATAAAAAAATAGCAGAAAATCAAAACATCAGCTGCATCAATAAATACTCCTTGGCTCCTGGAATGAGTTTCTGGACAAGGAGAATGACAGAGAGAGTGCGCACATACAAGCCCTGCCACAAATACGCTGATGTTCAGAGCTTCACTTCACCTGGAGAGGGAAAAGCCTCCTGCTGTGAGTGATTTAGTGCCCAGGGCAAAACTCCTCTTTCTAGCCCATTAATTACTTACACAGTGTGAATCAATGGCAGCAGGAGAAAGTGTCTCCTAAACAAATTCCCAGTATGAATCAGATGGAGCAAGGATTTGAACTTGTCTCCAATGCCCTAAAAGGGTGCCTTGACAAGCAAGTGAGTTGTTATACTGGAGTTGGTAGGGATCAGAGATAGGTTTTGCCTCCCATTTCTGGATAAGGAAGGTAAAATAGTAAAAGGAGCATTAAGATTAACATGTCAGAGTTAAAAAGGTATATGCTGCAGCACCTCTGTTGCAGTATTATAGGGCAGGACTGAAAAAAAAAAAAAAGGATTGCATCTCTATGTATATCTGACTTCTTGAAGAATGTGGAAGTAAAGAGCAGAATGGAGAAGGGCTGATTGCAAAGCAGAAGCAGATGTAGCCCTAACTGAAGTAATGAAACCATGAGTTTGCAACCACACCATGAGAAGTGAGAGCATGTGCAGTACTACCTATGCTTTGAGGGAAGGGGCTGAAACCCCAGAGTTCTCCTCTTCCCCAGAGGAATTGGATCCTTGCTCAAAACAAGAGGAGGGGAAAAAAGAGCTAGCAGTATTTTTCCTTTTCTCTTCTGTTCCTTGGCTTGTTTTAGATTGAAGAAAACAAATCAAAACCTGCGGAAGGAGTGGTGTTCCAGCTTGTGTTCCTGCTGGACTTGCTTGGCCTTAGAAATCAAAATGAAAGCAAGGATCATCTAATCCATGAAGCATGAAGTTTAATGGAACGAGGGGCCAGGCCCAGCCTCCCAGCCAGCTGCCTTGCAGAGTCAGTGTCTCACAGCTAGATCTGCTATAATAAGCCCTACAAGCCCTGCCTCTTTGGAGGATGCTCTATATTTTTAAATCACTCAAGACTTCAGTCTAATTAAGGAATGTTCAGTGAAGACAATTAATTAGCTCCAAAAACATGTGAGGTGCAAACATATGGTGAGCCAAGCTGCTTATGCAGAAAATAGCAAAACTCTAAATAATGTTTAAAAGCAAGCCTGAGTAAAACTGTTTTAGGGTTTCTCACTTTACAAAATGCAGACAGTAAAGACCAGTTAATGCAAGAATTAACCAATATATACTGTTGATTAAGGAAGGACAGAAGTCAAAAACTGATTTGCACTGGCCTGTTGAAAATACCTAGCAGTACTGGTGGATGCCCCAAGTTAGCACTCCTTTGCTCGTAAGCCAGCTGGCCCTCTTTGAGCAGGGACGCTCTCCCAAATGGTGCACTAAGGAGCATCCGATGAGCAAGGTGCTACTGGCTCTGGAATGCTGCACTCCCACCGCTCTGTTTTCCCAGTTGTCAGCTCTGTTTATAAATTGTCCATTTATAGCAAATCCAGCACCTGCTATGGACACCTCAAGCTGCCAAGTGCTTGAATATATCTCAAAGAGAGCCACTCCATGCTTTAGCCCATTACGCTCAACCTTTTCTCAACTGTTTGGTTAAAGCAGCTTCCCAGGATTTCTGAGGGAAAGTTTAGGCTGTTGTGAACAAACTGGACAAGCCTTTAGAATTGTTTTTGGGTAGACCTAAGATATACAGTATTCCCTGGGCTTTCTTCATGTAGCCAAGTCAGAATTTATACAGAGGTGAATGAATGTGTCCTCAAATGCCTTGAATGTTATAGATTTCTGATTCTCTCTGGACTGTTCATCTCATTTGCTCCAGTGCAAAGTTGGCACAAAATGCTGCTGAATAAAAATTCTCCAACAGTAGTAGCCTTTTATCTAGGTCAGGCTAATTGCACAACTCAGCAGTGACCCTACAAGCACTGTGGTGCTGCCTTGCAGCTGGACTATGCTCACCTAAGAAGGGTCTTCCCACCATGAACAAGATGGTCCTGGTGGTCTGTCTTCAGGGAAGCNCTGTTGATTAAGGAAGGACAGAAGTCAAAAACTGATTTGCACTGGCCTGTTGAAAATACCTAGCAGTACTGGTGGATGCCCCAAGTTAGCACTCCTTTGCTCGTAAGCCAGCTGGCCCTCTTTGAGCAGGGACGCTCTCCCAAATGGTGCACTAAGGAGCATCCGATGAGCAAGGTGCTACTGGCTCTGGAATGCTGCACTCCCACCGCTCTGTTTTCCCAGTTGTCAGCTCTGTTTATAAATTGTCCATTTATAGCAAATCCAGCACCTGCTATGGACACCTCAAGCTGCCAAGTGCTTGAATATATCTCAAAGAGAGCCACTCCATGCTTTAGCCCATTACGCTCAACCTTTTCTCAACTGTTTGGTTAAAGCAGCTTCCCAGGATTTCTGAGGGAAAGTTTAGGCTGTTGTGAACAAACTGGACAAGCCTTTAGAATTGTTTTTGGGTAGACCTAAGATATACAGTATTCCCTGGGCTTTCTTCATGTAGCCAAGTCAGAATTTATACAGAGGTGAATGAATGTGTCCTCAAATGCCTTGAATGTTATAGATTTCTGATTCTCTCTGGACTGTTCATCTCATTTGCTCCAGTGCAAAGTTGGCACAAAATGCTGCTGAATAAAAATTCTCCAACAGTAGTAGCCTTTTATCTAGGTCAGGCTAATTGCACAACTCAGCAGTGACCCTACAAGCACTGTGGTGCTGCCTTGCAGCTGGACTATGCTCACCTAAGAAGGGTCTTCCCACCATGAACAAGATGGTCCTGGTGGTCTGTCTTCAGGGAAGCTGGCACCCAGTGATGCTGAAGAGCAACAGTCTAGAAACACTTCATTAATCTGTGAAGCTCACTGCCCCAAGATTAAAGGAGGTCAAGTGCTCAGGAGGACTCCAAATGGATTAGCTTTTGTACTGCTCCTGCAAACTTCTAATTGTACTTGACATTCACAGATGACAGCAGAGAAACCCTCACATTACAAGGCATTATCCAACCTTTCCTGGAGTTAAGGAAAAAAAAGACAAAAAGACATTATCCAAACAATTTCTCAGGAGCATCTGACAAGGCCTAGTAAAAGAGAAACAGTCCACCAGAGAGACACCACTGCCATATGACCATTCCTAAATGCCTCCCAGGTGCCTCCTAACTTGCCCAGGGGTAAGCACAGGGGCAGCAAACACCCCTGCAGCTAAACAGCAAGTCCTTACCACTGTTTGGTTGGCCCAGGAGATGCTGACCATGCAAATTATCAGCAAAATGTGAAGGTGGAGGTTTGGTGGGATGAGGCTCAGTACAGCGTGGATGCAGTAGACTGGCACAACCAGCCACAGCAACCCTGACCGCTTACACCTCATGGGAGTGATGGCGGCTTCCTGGGCCCTTTGCGCTGGTGCCAAGGGAAGGCAGGGAGCCGGGCACTGCCTCCTGATTTGGTGCACATCTACCATCAAATCCCTGCCCACAGTCCCAGGCTCAGGCACATACCTCAGAGGAGGCTTTGAATTTCCTCCAAAACACTGGTAGAATGATTTGAAATCCATTGGTGTGGACTATGTTATTACTGACTTGTTTCTCCCCTCTAAAATCAAATGGACTTGTATATATTATAGGGACAATATGCAAAGAAAACAATATTTGTCAGATTTCCCAGATATTACTTACAACACTGGAATAATATTGTTTTAAGCATATGACCCATACCTTAACACACAGTTTTGAAATATGCTTCTTTCCTCTATATTCATTATGCAGAAGACATCTAAAAATAAATTCAGAGACTCGAACTATACTTTTAGACCCTTGATGCTCTAAATTGACCCATGCCTAATTTTGTTCCAGTTAATCTGAAAAAGCTTTAAATTGAACACTTTGTCTCCAATTTTAATGTTACTCACTTTTGTGGTTATGTTTTCAAATCAAGGTATTGTAAGAATCATAACAAGTTTACTGGCAGACCAGTCTTTCACACCACAAATCTGCTTTTCAGACTTCAAAAATCATTTCTAAGCACTTAGAAAAGTCTAAAAATGCATTACTTTTTCTGAGTATGGATTAGTAGTCCATAGACATTATGCAGATCTAAATTCACACTCTGCTACCAAATATAGGAAAAGGGAACCTTTGAAGCCCAAGAACAGCTAAGAATAATTGTCAGTAAAAAGATGGAGTCACATGGATAGGAAGCAATACTCGTGTTGCAGCTTTAGGCAACTATCAAACTGAAATAAGAAGCCAGAAAGTTTTCACTTCATCAGCAACACTTAGGTTTACTACCCTACTTACAGTACTCACATGACTGTGGATCATTTCAGATGAACTGCTTTCTTTTCTTTTGTTTTAGCATTGGGGATTGCAATTCCTTTCTCAATGAAATCCTGAAATAATACTACATATAGACATACAATGGTATTAAATCCTAGTCATCAGTGAAGTAGTTTAAAAAATGCCCATTGAGGCATATTGATGCAGGTTAAAATGTTTACAAGAGCTTAGAAACCACAAGTAAACCTATTTTCAAATTAGCTCTCAAATGCACATTAGCATTTTCTCCCAGATCTTCAGGAGAGCTCGAAAAGTTATGTCAGGAGAGTTTTTGGGATGTGGCCATCAGCTCCACTATGAGAGTGGTTAGGTGTTGAGTGAGCGCTACTTGAAGTGCTTTCCAGTTGTGTTTGAGGGCTGAGTATCAGAGAGCATGACTTTAAAAATTTGGCCCACTGCATAGGGAGAACAGAAAATATGGTGACTGTCAGAGAGTGCATGTAAGCATCAAGCAATACATCTTTACATATAGTACTGTAAACTGTTCTGGAAGCCATTTTATTGGAATGGATTCATAATGGAAATACGTTGAGAAAATCATTATATCTACCTGGACATTGATGAATCATGTCCAATGGGTATCCAGTGAGAGAGAACAAATAACCATTGCAGACTTGAACACATTCACATTTTCAAGGTTAAGCTCCTCCAGTGTGTTTAGATATTTGAGAGGGCACAGTTTTACTTGTCACATTGTACTGACATGACAGATACCTGTACTCATGCCACACAGCTTGTGCAGGCATGTAGTCCATAAGAGAAGCTTCAGCTTTTGGCTCCAATCAATAGTACGTGCATCTTGACACATTACTTTTGTTTAGGATCTTGGCTGAGAGCCTAACCTTTGGGTCACCGAGTTGATAATGCACAGAAGATATTTTCCTGTATTTGGCAACACCAGTTTTTCTCACAAACATGTCAGTAGTGCTAAGTGCACATTTCATGTTCATATTCCATATTTTCATATGTGCATCTCAGTGGATGACATCATATATCATCTATGTATGCTGACTTGTAATGGCTCCCACTGACCTCTAATATTTCTTCAGTGCCAATTGTAAGGAATATGCTGATGAATATCTACAACTGGCCCCTGATATGCACTCAGTAGAAATGTTTCTGTGCAATTGGTCATGCTCTGTTGCCGAGCTTTGGAATAGGTAGCCCCACTCCCCAATCTCCCCTGGATTTTACCTGACACATTTTTATCTGCAAGAATTAATATCCTCATTGCTGTAGCTTTGGTATCCTTTTCTCTTACTACAACTCAGTTCCATTCTGTGTGATATTTGCTCCTTCAGTCTATATGGGAATACTGCTTCTAATGATATAGAACTTTCTTAACTTCAACTTTCCTTGAAAGCAATGGGAAAAGAATCAGGCCTGAGTGGCCCATACAGAACAGTGATAACCAAACTGTGAGCAGCGTACTATGAGTGATACACAACACACCTCAAAATGCTGCAAAAATGGTTCCCATGCAGCTAAATGCCTCTTTTTGCGAAACAGGAAAATTAACATTGCAGCATATGTACAAGACAGAAGCCTTCAGCAGCTTCCCTTCAGTGCAGTGCTCAGCTCGAAGACTGAAAGAAACATCACAAGAATCAGCTCTAGTCTGAGATCAGGGTATAGCTTGTGAGATCAAGTCCTTTGTAACAGGCTAAATCCTGCCATGTTAATTCACCTTTTACACATTCTGGTGTTGGGATGCAGCTCAAGAAACCTAAGCTTTCTTTACAGCTAACTTGGCCAGCAGCCAGCTAGGCCACCTCAGAAAAAGCACTTTACCTCCCCAGACTTCAGTTTCACCATCTCTGAAATAGGGCTTGCAATGTTTCCTTGTGATGCTTGAAGATCAGCTGCTGAGAAGAGGTATTTTACTATTATTTAGGTAAAATCATGTAGGACACTGTGGGAGCTTTGCACAAATAAGGACAAGATGGGTACTTTCCCTGAAGTGCCCATCACAGGACATAAATCTCTCTGAGGTACAGAAATTCTATTGTCTTCCTATGACAGGCAGGGAACCGATCACAGGCTCCCAATGCTGCTTTGCATCCACATCTACCTCTCACTGCCTCCTCGCAGATGTATAAACCCGAACCTCTCTGGACACCTCACCTCCCAACAGCGCCCTTCTACTAAGCCTCACAGCTGAGACCTTGATCAAGGTCTCAATGGTTATAGCAGTGGGTTGAGATGATAAGCACTGATGTTAGGGTCCCATCCCAAAAAGAACATTTTGCTTGCTACAGAAAGCAGTGCAGTTCAGAAGGATCCACCAGCCATGTTCAGTGTGCCAAACTAGGACATGGAAAACGGGAGGTCAGGTTATCCATCTGAATCAGCCAGCGAGAGGATTTGAACCGAAGTCTCTCATGTAAGCAACCTACAACTGGCTGTCACGTCTTGGCAGTGAGGTGGAATGACCCTTGAAAAACAGAAAAAGAAAGAAAAGGTGAAACAAAGTGGCTGGTTTAGAAGCCTTCAGATAAGGAGTTTCATATGGAAGACAATGTTTCCCAGCAGATAACTGATGCTAGAAGCAATGATCCTCAGCTCTTCCCCCTAAGGACTCACAAATACAGCATGCTGACCTTCACAGGTTTCATTTTGGGTGACTGCTTGTCCCTTGGGAAGAGCCTGGGTCGACTCTGGAGCAGTGAGTGCACTATCATTATTCATACACTGAAACTACTTACTACAACACCTGAGAGCTACTTGCGAATCTAGCCTCCAGTTAGCTCAGATAGATTTTCCCATTACTTTGCATAGTACTTACTTGGATTTCCTGGTGCACCTAAGCAACATATTCAGTGGAAGGCTACGAAAATGGAAGAGATACAGAGAAGAACTTTTTTTTTTCAAATTCTTCAGCTTCCTGGCTATTCACAAATGGTCAGAAGGCCCTCTTCTTGGAGTGAAGTATTATAGTTAAGTCCTCCACACAGCTCTAAAAATGCTATAGCTATAAAATGGCTCTTAGTGAGTCCTTGTTACTTACTTGTGGGAAAAGGAAAACTGTTGTGTCCCACAACATTGTAAGCAAAACATATTTCATTTTAAAGTAGACTACTATAAAAGCAAATGCTAAAAATTGCTATATGAAAACCTCAAGGTATTCACCAAAACATTTTCTGACCCTTTTTTTAATAAAAATGGTTGTGGTTTTCTTCCCTTTATATCTATAGAGGACACTTGTTTCCCAGGATGCCTTCCTGGGGGTGAGTCTTTGGGATGGGAGTAGAGTTTAAAATTAGGCTTATTTATTTATTTATTCTGGCTAGGTACGTGACTGGCACTTGGTTGCATTGTTTCCTCTGATAGTAAGTAATCAACATTTTTCTTTCTCGCATAGCATTTCAATCTTTGTTTGGCAGTAGTTTGAACATATCATAGAATCATAGAATCATAGAATGCTTTGGGTTGGAAGGGACCTTCAGAGGTCATCTAGTCCAACCCCCCTGCAGTGAGCAGGGACATCATCAACTAGATCAGTATTAGCAATTGTAAGCATACCCTGAAATAAACACACTGACGCACAACATACTTCTTGGTCGGCTTTTAATTCCAATTAAAGGTTTAGTAGAAACTCTCCTAGAAGGAAACATAACTTCAAGCAAACTATTTTAATGCTGCAAGGACAAAAACTCTCAGGCAAAGCTAAACACAGCTCACTGTAAATTACAGGGCAGTCTTTCCCAGAGTATGAAAGGATATAAGCAGACTAAACTGACTTTCTCCACTCTCACAAATGAGGAAAAACACATGGCAGAGAGAGAAGTCATTTGTCTAATCCTGAAATAAAGACGCAAGGTAATGTTGTTATGATTACAGTCATGGATATCCTCGATAGTACTTCTCTGTTTTATGCATTAGCCTATGCCCATCCTTGCAGACAGATCTCAGATGTGCAAGCAAAGGGGATAGCAAGCTCCCTTATAAAAAGATCTGCTATAAAAGACTAGAAAATATGAAAAATTAGGGAGTGAGGAAAAGCCCACTTGTAACTTGTCTAACAGTAGGCAGGGATGTGATAGACCTGTAGCCTGACTGAGGCTAAACCTAGCAGAGAAAGCAGACCCTGTAGAGCCATTGCTCTATGTTTCATATAAACAGCTGCACCTGCGTCCTGAAGATATTTTTGTTTAAGGTCACAAGGAAAATTGAAGAAGTTAATAGGGCCTGGCAGGTTTTGGATGAGAAACTCCTTAATTACATGGAGACAGACAGATTGCCTGCCTACCTGTGGAAAGCTAGGCTTGATGTAAACTGGCCACCTCCATTTAGTGTTCACATACAAGATAGCTAACCAAAGTGAAATCACTTGTATTTCATTAATAGAAGTCATTACTAAAATGAAACTGGTTTCCTGGATTTTTTTAAATAAAGCTACCAAAAATATTCTCAGACCACTGCCAAAAAGTTAATGTGGTCCAAATTCCCATGGAAAGCATCAGCATGTGGTATTTTCTTCATCTGCCCAAATGAAATGCCATGTATCTCACCTGGAGTCCAGGAGCCACTGCCATGATCCATAAAAAGGAGGCTGTGTAGCACACTATTCCTTTCTTCATATGGGTGTTGAAAGGATAATGCTTATAATAATGAGGCATTTGAGGCAATGTTGTACTAATAGGGTCATATATAGATCAAATAGAAAATACACTCTGTTCTAAAAAAAATCTGGCAATGGCTCTATATCAAGACTAATAAGGGTAGAAGGAGGGCCAAATCTTATGAGATGCTGAGTGGTCTCATCTTGCTCAGAGTATTAAGCATTGTTTAGTCTCCGTAACTAGCCCGAGTGACTCAGTGTAATAACTCACCAGGTCAGAAAGACCAATATTGATTCGCCTTAGTCCTTCACTAGAAAGAAGAAAGAAGAAAAAAAGAAAAAAAAAACAACAAAAAATCATGGTTTCTCATGTATTTTTAACTGGCCCATGCCCCTAGTTTACAGTTATGGGACACTACTCCTTTAACTGTGAAAATCCCTTCCCATTTGATTTTCAGTATAAGTCATCTTGGGTGCTCTGTATGAACCCAGATGGCTCTTGAGAGCTGTTTTAAAAATCAGTACTTGTGGTTAAGCTTGTACATTCTGACATTTCTGGGAACTGTAGCAGTTTGTTAGTGTGATGGGCTGTGCTATTAGCTTTTAATTTCAGTATCTTTTATGAGCTTTGTGTGAAGCTCTGATCTGTGCTTTTCTTTGAAATAGGACAGGATCAATATTGTTTCAATTGTGATTTGATTCTTTTTGCATACAAGATCTATAAGAAGCTCTCGTCCTTAAAAGTATACCCTGCAACACAACACTGTTCATTGTGACAGGAAGCAGGAAACACTATAGAAATTAGGGATGGTTAAAATCAGAAGAATGTTAATTACGTAGTGGGAAATTAGCTGGATCAATTCTTTTCAACCTCTTCCTGTTTGGAAGCCCCTAAAAATCTGCAAGTGGGTGCAAACCACTTTTCAGGGGAAAAAAAAGTTACTTGCTAATGTACTTGTGTTTGGGTTGTCTTTCACAAATCCTTTAGAAGAGTAACTGCTAAGCTACGACACTGGTATAGAGGTTCCTTCTTAAGAATCTGGGAAATGCCACAGGTTCTTTATCATGTCTTGTGGTGAGAACCTCAGTTGCTAGGATTTTGACCACTGAAAAGACATTTCTTTCAGCAATAACATGCTCAACCACCCTCCCTGTTTGAGCTGTTACAAAGAAAAGCCATATTGGTATCTTCTGACAGTTATTTGGATTTTTCTTAGCTAATTGCTATACAGCTTTAATAATACTTAATTTGATATTCCCAGTGATCATGGACTGAGATGATGTATTTCAGATGGAGTCATTCTTAATTCTCAGTATTAGCTAGCATTACTTCTGATGCTCAATGGTTAATGAGAACTTTTGAAGTTACACTTGAATGTAATTTTTTTCCTTTCCCTGTATCTTCATGTTCTTAGTATTTTTCATTAGCAGTCATCTCAACATTGCTTAGAGAAATTGAAAGGAAATAAGTTGGAACGCTTTTAGCATATAGTCACTTTGTTGTATAAAGATACTTCTATGGATTATTAAAAAAATTTGAACACCTGGTGAGGATAAAATACACATGAATAATTTCTGATGGTCCAAAATCTGCATCTACTAAGCAGCCATTGGGCTCTGTTTCGATGGTTATTTACTGTCATTTTCAATAGGAAACAGTAATTTAGTATTCCCTATTTAGCTTTAGACAGCCTTAAAATTGTGATTTGATTCCTTTTGTGTGCAAGATATATAAGATGCTCTCATCATTAAAAGTCTTTCCCTGCAACACAACACTGTTCATGGAAATTGGAGATTTGTGTGAAGAAATGAGAAGAGAGGAAACAAATTGGCATCACAAATTGGCAATTTTAAAAGAAATGTTACAACATAAAAACATTTTTATGCTCAATAACATAGACCCAGGTTTAAATGTGACTACACAGACCATCCAGATTTGTACTGGAATCAGGCTGTCACAGAAACTGTCCCGGAATTTCTCCCTACAGCCTGAGCACTTATCAGGGCTGTAGAAAGTGATCACCAAGCGTTTTTCTGCTTTTGAGCACACACATAAGTATGCAGCTTCATAGCTTTAAATTTATTACAGAAAGATGCATTTTCACTTGCAGTCACTGTGGAGTTTGTGCTTCCAGCATAATTTCAGTAGAATGATAACGTGCAATAGAGAGCTCCAAGGTAAAAGGGCAATGGGCTAGATTATTTATCGTAAAATAAGGTGTACTCATGTGAGCCCAGGTTGTGAGATGATGCGTTTTGTTCTGACAAGGAACTGCTAGAAGGCTTCTCTTGATTCATGATATAGAGGCTTCAGTGTCCTGTGGAGATGATCTAGGATATGAACTGAGAGGATATGTGCAAAGTGAGTAGTTAGGAGATTGTCCTGGTTTTGGCTGGGTTAGAGTTAATTTTCTTCCTAGTAGCTGGCATAGTGCTGTGTTTTGGATTTAGGATGAGAAGAATGCTGATAACACACTGATGTTTTAGTTGTTGCTAAGTAGTGCTTAGGCTAGTCAAGGACTTTCTTTTTCAGCTTCCCATGCTCTGCCAGGTGCACAAGAAGCTGGGAGGGGGCACAGCCAAGATAGTTGATCCAAACTGACCAAAGGGCTATTCCATACCCTATGACATCATGCTCAGTATATAAACTGGGGGGAGTTGGCCGGGGGGCAGCGATCGCTGCTCGGGGACTGGCTGGGCATCGGTCGGCGGGTGGTGAGCAATTACATTGTGCATCACTTATTTTATTTTATATCCTGTTATCATTATTATTATTATCATTTTCTCTCCCTCTTCTGTCCTATTAAACTGCCTTTATCTCAACCCA
>VYZW01052415.1:0-16886 GCA_013401315.1 Balaeniceps rex
AAGCATTCTATGATTCTATGATTCTATGATTCTATGGAATAGCCTTGGGAAAAGAACCCTATGACTGTCTGTCTGTCCTGCTTTTCCAGCTCTTGGGTTATGGGTGACCACCTAATAAGCAGGGACTGGTCTCTTTCTATCACATCAGCAACATGACAACTTTCCCAGAAGGAGACATTAAGAACCAAGCAGCTTTACTTCATCCCTTTCACTACCAGAATACAAGCAGTTTCCCAGCTGGTCTGCTCCCTTCTCTGGCCTGCAGTGTCACATCTAGGGAAGGTGCAGGGCGAGGGGTACCCTAATGAAATTGCTCCTGCAGCTTACAAGGAAGAAAAGGTAGGTAGTCCTCACTCTGAAAGAACAAAACTGCATTTTCCAGCAGGAATACAGACAAAGCAGATGGAGCTAGAAAACTGGTGGTCTCTTTGAAAGGGTACACAGTAGGAACAAAGTGGGATGCTGCAGAACAGGCAGAAATGATGGGTGAAAATTCATAGTGTAGACTATGACTGTGTAGATAGGATTGATCTAGATTAGGAAACAACTGATTGCTGGGGAGAGAAGGGCAGACAGGTGAGTGCCCAAGCCTCCACAGGCCTTCCTTTCTCTTAAATCAGGGTATCCTCCGTCAACTAATTGCTAGTAATTTCAGGGAGCTCAGAGCCTGAAAAGGTAAACATGGTGTGCATCACCACCACTCTTCAGCAGAATATGCAGAATTGTTCACAGTGAGGTCAGTGGTAAATTCCAACTGAATCTGAAGAAAATGCATAAGGCTATTATAACGGATGGGGGAAAATGTCCTTTTGCAAAACAATCTTTGCCTTTGATTTGGTAAAAAAATATTTGGAAATTTTGAGATTTTAAGAAGCAGTCATCATCTGAAAAGAATATTAAGGTGGTCTAAATTACTGCTTTAACCTCACAGCAAAGGAGCCATAAATTTGGCCCAGAGTAACCCAGAAATTCACTCAGAGAACTGAAAATCAAAAGAGCTTAAGACTGCTTTCCAAGTGACATGATTTTCAGCTTTTACTCTCCATACCTATCACCCCAAAAAAACATTTCTTTTAGACAGGTAGGTGAGAAATATTTTTATTCAAAAGTTGGCTTTATGCCAAAAAAACTTGGAAGTTTTCTTGCCTGGGAAATAAAACCTTTGGGACAGAGTGTCAAAAAAATACACCTAAAATATTTTCACTTTCAATGGGACAAATTATAGCTGGGCTAGAAATGTTAGCTATTTGCCAGATAGAGCCATGTCAGGTGTATGGAATACCACCACCCCGTTAAGATTTTACAGAACTCGGGCTTTTTGAGAACTCAGCATCTTTCAGACTTCTGAAAGAGTCACAGCAGGTCATACCTACAGATGCTATTGAGTGGTTGTCATGGTTTAACCCCAGTTGGCAACTAAGCACCACTCAGCTGCTTGCTCACCCTCCCCTGCCCTGGTGGGATGGGGGAGAGAATTGGGGGGGAGAAGTAAAACCCATGGGTTGAGATAAAGGCAGTTTAATAGGACAGCAGAGGAAGAGAAAATAATAATAATAATAATGATAAAAGAATATACAAAGCAAGTGATGCACAATGCAATTGCTCACCACCCGCCAACCGACACCCAGCCAGTCCCTGAGCAGCGATTGCTGACCCCCGGCCAACTCCCTCCAGTTTATATACTGAGCATGACGTCATATGGTATGGAATAGCCCTTTGGCCAGTTTGGGTCAGCTGTCCTGGCTGTGCCCCCTCCCAGTTTCTTATGCACCTGGCAGAGCATGGGAAGCTGAAAAAGTCCTCGGCTTAGTGCAAGCACTACTTAGCAACAACTAAAACATCAGTGTGTTATCAACATTATTCTCATGCTAAATCCAAACCACAGCACTGTGCCAGCTACTAGGAAGAAAATTAACTCTATCCCAGCTGAAACCAGGACAGCGGTACAGTATTACTGGCTTCAGCTGAGTCATGCCATCACAGTATCAACAGGATCCTATGGGACCTGGGAACCTAGAGGGCATATATTACATTTGATGATGATTTGATGATTTTTTGAGGAACCAAGCTGCAAATATTCTAATAAACCAGCTATTTTGTCCTTAGCTTTTTGTAAAAAAAGGTACTTGGGATAGGAATCTGCAGAAAGTATTGGTACTAGAGACACCAAAGATATTGAAGGTTTCAAAAAGGAAGAATGCAAACTTGTGTTAACCCTCTGTTTCAGAACAGAAGACACAAATAAAGGTTGAAGACTGGCTTTTAAAATTTAAAAGAGTAATCTGTAGTTTTGTGCACCTAGAGAAGATCTGTTTTTAATCAGGAAGGCAAGACTATTTTCCAAATAATACCTCAGAGCAGTCCTTAGGGCAGTTCTCATTAGGAAGTTGACCTTTTCCCCAAGTGAAATTACAAAAGCTCTGTTGTCTCCACACATTTATATACAATGCTGAAAATCTGGTAGCCTCTATAGTTTTGAAAGTGTATGTGTTCTCTTCGTGTCTGTGTTATCATTTTTCACATGATGTCAATACCTGACCCAAATGACACTGAATGGAGAAAAAAAAGAAAAAAGCATATCCCTCAGCGCTAACAGCCTAACTTTCGATATTCACCTCCAGTGCACCTTTGAAAAAAGGAGCCATTAAATGTTCTTTCCTGTAAAGTGGAGGAATTAATAGCAGTTACATTTAAATACTGCTTACATTGTTTAACAGGCAGTCTTTTATAATGTCAAGTTAATGAGAATGCCAATCAAGGAGGAATACTGTATGTTAAAATATGCAGATTAGATGTTAACATAGTGAAGTTGCTGTCATCTTTAGATTGTGCGACATGGTGCCAATCTGTGAGAACTGTTACAGGAAATGGCCAGATTTCAATGAAAAAGACAAACTTAAGTGATTACTAAATTCATGGTGTTTGTCACTTCCATGACAGCTGAGGGATGAAAGCAAAGCCAGAACATGTTCAAGCATAACTTTATTTTGTGCAATCTGAACAAAAAGCACAGTTCATGACATTTTGAACAGAATGTGATTGTAATAGAGTAATAATTAAATTTGAAAAAACTAACCAGTGATGCCTGAAAGCCATGAATTACAGAAATAACTTATAACTCTGCTTTTACAGGCATATTTTGTTTGTATTTCAGGAGCTGATTTTTTTTTTTTTTTAAATGAGTGCTGAGTGAAAGTGGAAGCACCATAGCCAGCCTCTGCAGCAAGGAGTCAGGAAAATCCCCTAAGCTTAAAAAAGCCAGGGCTCTGGTGGAGCCCTGGGCTTGTCGAAGGTTGTACAAACAGTTTTAACTAGAAAATTCTTTCTCCAGGCTCTGCACAGAGGTATTTATAGTACTGTCATATAATAATTAACTGTCAAAGTTAGCTAAGTTTGCCCTGGTGAACAGTAATTGTGATGCCTCATCTGCACCCTGCTACGCTGGACCCATGTATTTTAATTTAAAGATCTAGTCCTGGTTGGTTTTTTTTTTTTGGGGGGGTATAGGGGGATTCTTTGGGGGAAGCAGGGAAGTGTATGACTACTCTTAAGACCCCTGTGGCTTTAGGCTCTACAGAAAAATAACCTTTTTTTCCAAAGGGCCCAAGGCATACCAGCTGCAAAGCTACCTCTTCCCAAAAGTTCAAGGCCTGTGAGGTTCTGGTTTACATCTTCAGAGCACTAGTTTCCAAAGGATCTGTGTGACATACTATAGAGCAATTTTTACTTGGCCTGACCTGATACCTTTCTTTGGAAAATATTTTACATTCCAGGAAACTGAAATTTACTTAGTTGACTTGGGGAGTTTGTCTGAGTGTTTGTTTTATTCTAGTTTGAAAGCTCAGAAGTTACTGGCTTTCTTACTTGCATTTTCACCTTGAAAGTCTGTTTCCATCCCTGATCTATTTTCAATTGTTTAAGGGGAATGATTTATTTTAATGTCATGTGAGTTCAGCATGATTCATGTTCTAATAAATAGGCATCCTGATGACTGTCTCATTACCTTAAATAGTTTCATTATTATAAAAATTATTATTTTAATATGGCCTCAAATGTAAGATGCCTAAGGCATATGCCATGTACACACTGTATGCACTTAATTCTTTGACATAAATTTTAATTTAACAGCATTATACCATTCCCTGCTTCAGCCACACATTGTTCTCCTACACTTCCTTTTTTAATATAATAGGAATTTTAGGAGTAATTTCATTTTCTTACAATACTGGTGAAGAAAGACTATTAAATCCCTCCATGCATTCCTTTCTTTCCCTGCGGACAAAAAAAAAAAACACTTACTATATATTTTATAATTCTGTTTACATTTCTGGTATCATCAAAAGTGGAAAAGAAGTCTTTTTTTCTGTGCTTTTTAAAAAAATCATGTCAGTAAAATAAAACATGGGAAGAATTGGAATGGCTGCAGGGCCTCTTCTGTAAAAATGTCTTTGGAATTTTCTTTCTCATAACACAGGCCAAAATTTAGGTTTTGGGACAGTGCTGAATATATTTTAACAGCTCTTTTAATATTTGTCAGTACAACCTGAGTTAATTTAGGTTCTTCACTCTTCCTTCATTGTATTGGGGAGGCTGTGAAACTATGAAACTTTATAACTTTTTAAAGATACAACTTTATCATCACATTTTAGTAGAGCAGTGTTTTGGATTTGTTTTTTTTTTAAAATATATATATTAAAAGTAAGCAAAGCTTAGCCCAAGCTGCAATCCTTCAAAAACCAGTAAGGAATGTGCTAAATAAACACACGACAATGATGAGAGAGGCTGAAAGTCTGAACCTCCCTCGTTGTGCTGCAACCCACAGCAGCACTGAAAAGTGACTGGTAGCACTTGGCTTTCTTGCTCTCTCCTTTGCCCCTGCCCAAATGGAAACTCTCCCCAGGCCACCACAGCTTCTTTTCTTTACAGCTGTCAAGCCGCTCCCCCCACTGCTCCTTTTCGTATGTTCAAGTGAGATATATTTTCAGGATACTGGGAGTCTGATTGATTGCCTGCTCTGAAAGACTAAAAACAAATTATTCCCACTGGGCCAAACTGGCTGCAGTAAAGCTTTTTCCTCTTCTTTAAAACATTGGGAGGAAGTAAAGCAAACCAAAGTTTAGCATCTTGACATTGAAATGTAAGAGGTGGCACATTTCCAGTGCAGATTAAGAGTAAAATTGCAGACCCCTAGAGGTAACCTTGGGAGATTACTTAGTAGACCTTTGGCTTTCAAAGAGATCTCTCCCACATTACTGCCTGAGCCCTGGGACAAGGTTATCACCCTTGTGCCAGTAGAAGTCCTTGTTAAATGACCAGTGAGCGAGATGATGGTTTTATATTAACCTCATTAAGTGTCAAGTTAATACAGTCATATCTTAAAACTCATTCCCTTATTTGTCTTCTATCCAGCTATGCTTCATGAGCAACTGAAACCCTGTTTCATATCCTGTAGGCATCTGACTGCCAGTGGGTTTCCTCCTGCCACTGAAACTGTTAATTTCCATAAATCAGCAGTGATTTGGAAACCCACAGAGGCCATCATAGGGTTAATTTGCAACATCCTTTTCCATAAAGGATGCCATAAAGGGTTGCCTTCAGAGCAACAAAAAGTAGTCCTCTCTATTCTGAGCTTTGTTAGAGAAGTGTGGAGCTTACAGGCCACTGTGGCAGTATCTCTCAGAGTTAAAATTTAGGCTCAGCCACACCAAAAACCCATGGAACATCTCACCAGGAAGGACTTTAGGAGCAGGTAAGTATCCCAGTATCCAGGCATGAATGATTTAATGACTTCTTGAGTCAGAGGTTGTTCCTTTGTACCGAGTAACCCTGGATGGACTTCTATAAATTCATTTATTTTTTTTTTTTAAAAAACACATACATTTTGGAATTACAAAGTTGTTTGGCAAGGATTTCTCCTGGATATGTTAGAGACAGATAAGCTTTGGGAAGAGAAATTCGGTGGTAAGACTACAAGGAAAACTCAGGGAAGTATTTGTAAAAATTAATGAGTTTCATCAGGAAGGTCTCCCCTGAGCCTCCTTTTCTCCGGGCTAAACAACCTCAGTTCCCTCAGCTGCTCCTCATAAGACTTGTGCTCCAGACCCTTCACCAGCTTCGTTGCCCTTCTTTGGACACGCTCCAGCACCTCAATGTCTTTCTTGCAGTGAGGGGCCCAAAACTGAACACAGTATTTGAGGTGTGGCCTCACCACTGCAGAACACGGGGACAATCACTTCCCTATTCCTGCTGGCTGCACTATTCCTGATACAAGCCAGGATGCTATTGGCCTTCTTGGCCACCTGGGCACCCTGCTGGCTCATATTCAGCCAGCTGTTGACCAACACCCCCAGGTCCTTTTCTGCTGGGCAGCTTTCCAGCCACTCCTCCCCAGGCCTGTAATGTTGCATGACGTTGTTGTGACACAAATTCAGGACCCGACACTTAACCTTGTTGAACCTTATACAATTGGCCTCAGCCCATCGATCCAGCCTGACCAGATTCCTCCGTAGAGCCTTCCTATCCTCAAGCAGACTAACACTCCTGCCCAACTTCGTGTCATCTGCAAACTTACTGATGGTGTACTCAATCCCCTTGTCCAGATCACTGATAAAGATATTAAACAGAACCGGCCCCAACACTGAGCCCTGAGGAACACCACTCGTGACTGGCCACCAACTGGATTTAACTCCATTCACCCCCCCCCTTTGGTCCTGGCCACCCAGCCAGTTTTTTACCCAGCAAAGAGTACTCCCATCCAAGCCATGAGCAGCCGGTTTCTCCAGAAGAAAGCTGTTGGAAATGGTGTCAAAGGCCTTACTAAAGTCCAGGTAGACAACTTCCACAGCCTTTCCCTCATCTACTAAGCAGGTCACCTTTTCATAGAAGGAGATCAGGTTAGACAAGCAGGACCTGCCTTTCATAAACCCATGCTGACTGGACCTGATCACCTGGTTGTCCTGTACATGCCACATGATGGCACTCAAGATGATCTGCTACATAACTTTCCCTGGCACCGAGGTCAGACTGACAGGCCTGTAGTTCCCCGGATCCTCCTTCCAGCTCTTCTTGTAACCTCCAGTCAACTGGGACCTCCCCAGTTAGCCAGGACTACNTCCCCAGTTAGCCAGGACTACTGATAAATGAGTGAAAGTGGCTTGGTGAGCACTTCCACCAGCTCCCTCAGTACCCTTGGGTGGATCCCATCCACCCCATAGACTTGTGTATGTCTAAGTGGTGTAGCAGGTCGCTAACCATTTCCCCTTGGATTACAGGGGCTTCATTCTATTCCTCGTCCCTGTCTTTCAGCTCAGGGGGTTGGGTACCCAGAGAACAATTAGTCTTACTATTAAAGACTGAGGCAAAGAAGACATTAAGTACTTCAGCCTTTTCCTCATCCTTTGTCACTATGTTTTCCCCTGCTTCTAATAAAGGATGGAGGTTCTCCTTAGCCCTCCTTTTGTTGTTAATGTATTTATAGAAACATTTTTTATTGTCTTTTACAGCAGTAGCCAGATTAAGTTCTAGTTGGGCTTTGGCCATTCTAATTTTGTCCCTGCATAACCTCACAACATCCTTGTAGTCCTCCTGCATTGCCTGCCCCTTCTTCCAAAGGTCATAAACTCTCCTTTTCTTAAGTTCCGGCCAAAGCTCTCTGTTTAGCCGTGCTAGTCTTCTTCCCCACCAGCTCGCCTTTCGGCACATGGGGACGGCCTGCTCCTGAGCCATTAAGATTTCCTTCTTGAAGAGCACCCAGTCTTCCTGGACTCCTTTGCCCTTCAGGACTGCCTCCAAAGGGACTCTGTCAACCAGTCTCCTAAACAGGCAAAAGTTTGCCCTCTGGAAGTCCAAGTTGGCAGTTCTGCTGACCCCCCTCCTTACTTCTCCAAGAATTGAAAACTCTATCATTTTGTGATTGCTGTGCCCAAGACAGCTTCTAACTGTCACATCACAGAGGAAGTCCTCCTCTGTTCACAAACAACAGGTCCAACAGGGCGCCTTCCCTAGCTGGCTCACTCACTAACTGTGTCAGGAAGTTGTCTTCCACGCACTCCAGGAACCTCCTAGACTGTTTCCTCTCTGCATTTCCAGCAGACATCTAGTAAGTTGAAGCCCCCCATGAGAACAAGGGCTAGCAATCGTGAATCTTCTCCCAGCTGCTTATAGAATATTTCATCTGCCTCTTCGTCCTGGTTGGGTGCTCTATAACAGACTCCCACCGTGATATCTGCCTTGTTGGCCTTTTCCCTGATTCTTACCCATAAACACTCAACCCTATCGTCACCATCATCAAGCTCTAGACAACACTCCCTAACATACAGGACTACCCCACCACCTCTTCTTCCTTGCCTATCCCTTCTGAAGAATTTATAACCATCCATGGCAGCACTCCACTTGTGCGAGTCATGCCACCTTGTTTCTGTGATGGCAACTATATCACAGTTTTCCTGCTGCACAATGGCTTCCAGCTCCTCCTCTTTGTTGCCCATGCTGTGTGCATTGGTGTAGATGCAATGCACTTCAGTTGAGCTATTGATCCCGCCACCTTTTTGGGAGGAGAAGCCCTAATTCCTATGAGACCATTCTCAGGCACTTCCATGGTTTCTAATACATCCATAACCCTTGCGTCTTTGCTGCCGCATGGATCTCTGTCCCCTACCTCCACTGAGACAGCAGACTGAAGGACCTCGCTAGCATACCATCCCTCAAACACTGGCGTGCCTCCCCCCCGGCTTATCTCTAGTGAGCCTGGTTTTATCCCTTTCCCCCTTCAAATCTAGTTTAAAGCTCTTTCAATGAGCCCGGCTAACTCCTATGCAAAGATCCTTTTCCACCTTTGAGACAGGTGTACTCGATCTGTCGTCAGCAGGCCTGGTGTTATGTGGACTGACTCATGATCAAAAAAAACAAAATTCTGCCAATGACACCAGGGTCTGAGCCAGGTATTGATCTGCTGGCTCTTCCTGTTTCTTCCCTCATCATTCCCTGCAACTGGAAGGATAGAGGAGAACACTGCTTGTGCTTCTGATCCCTTAACCAGTCGTCCCAAGGCCCTGAAGTCTCTCTTGATTGCCCTCAGAGTTCTTGTTTCAACTTCATTGCTGCCTACCTGAAAAAATCAATAATGGATAGTAATCTGAAGGCCATACCAGGGTAGGAAGCTTTTTCTTCACATCCTTAACCCGGGCCCCAGGGAGGCAGCAAACTTCCCTAAGAAGTGGGTCCGGTCTGCATATTGGGCCTTCTGTTCCCTTCAGAAGCAAGTCTCCTATGACAATGACCTGTCTTTTTTTCTTTAGCAGTTTTGACACAGGGCATAGGCTGACTTAACATCAATGACACCTTCAAGCTAGATGAACCATCGTCCTCATTATTGTTCAATCCTACTTGCAGAGCCTTATGCCTATTATGCAAGGGTGCCTGGGAAAGTGGGAAAGTCACAGAGGAGACGCGTCTGCTGTGCTCGGCAGGAACTTGTCACCATTGCCCCTTATCCCTTGAGTCACTGTGTTCAGCCAGGCGGAGAGAGGATAGGGAATCCTCCATATCATGTGTCCTGTCTGCCTGTTGGGCCTGTTCCAGGGAAGGTAGGGTGTGATTCCAGTAGCCTCTGTCTCTCTTGCTCTCCTTGATACTCCTCAACCTACTCACCTCCTCCCAGAGCTCTGTCACTAAGTGGACGAGTCCCTCTCCCTGGGCGCACCTCCCACAGGTGTGCTTGCTGCTGCCCTCCAGTACTGGCATAAGAGTAGGGCCCACCCTGTAGCCTGACACCTGGGTGGCAGCATGTTCCCACTGGAGCTCTATCTGGGAAGCTGCATCACTCATGGTGGGTGCAGAGCTTAGAGAGACCATGGCTTTCTGCTGGGTGGATACCATTGCTCCCTGGTTGAGCTGACAGAGCTAAAGTGCCCTTCCTGCGTGCCCTTGCACGTAAACTGCCGCACCATGTCCTTGCTGATGGGCCATGCCCTGTTTGTCCACCCAGTTGGCAGTGCTCCTGGTTGCTAGCACTCCCCAGGGGCTTCTTTTATATGTGTTGTGGGGCTTGGCTGCCATTGCTGCTGGTCCTGCTCAGGTCTCGTCAGCCGCTGTAGGGCTGTGGGCTCCTGGCAGGTCTCTCTGCTCCCCCTGAGGTTCACCTGGTTTGGGAAACCTCCCTGTGCACCATGCTAGAGCACTCCACTGTGGATCCTACTGGCACCAGAGCTATTCACCTCAGTGATTGATCCTGATGGAAGTACTGTAGGCACAATTTTCTTTTTGTTACTTCATTTAGCCAAGAAAAAGTTCTCCTGCCTGCTTCAGAGTAGTAAGGAGCATGACAGATTCCCAGTGTCCCACAGAAGGTTGTGACATTCCTTTACCAGTACCTGCTGACCTGCAGGTTAACTGTGGGTTAACAGCTGCAGAGCTCTCCCCTGTCATGAATGCTGAAACAATACGTGTGTGGCTGGAAGTTCACAGTCTTTCCAAACTAGCTGGAATGATTTGAAATTGACATTTTCAAGGATGGGGATATTGGCTTATGCCACAAGGGAGGGAAATCACTAAAGCATTAACCTGTGCGATAGGAACCGGAGGATGGAGATTGGTCAGTAGTTAGAGGTCAGATACTTAC
This sequence comes from Balaeniceps rex, assembly GCA_013401315.1. Lineage (NCBI taxonomy): Eukaryota > Metazoa > Chordata > Aves > Pelecaniformes > Balaenicipitidae > Balaeniceps > Balaeniceps rex. The sequence continues at coordinate 10,619 of VYZW01052415.1, forward strand.
CATATACTGATCATTTTTTTGTATCTATATACATATGGGATTTTCTTAGAATTTTCTGAAAACTTTTTAATTTTAAAATGGTATTTCAAGAGTTTAGTATTGTGTTTTGTTCAGAAATTGTTATTTAAAAGATCACCCCTTGCCTAATGTTTCAGTTTTCAAACTAGTTTCCAGCTATTCTCAATGATCTTTGAAATAATCTAGCGCAGGGTAACAAATAAGAGAGAGGAGGATTTCAGTGGTAAGAAGCCTACAAATGATGACTTTGAAAGGGGAAAAAATGCTAGAATAGCCTTTTTTCCTTTGGTTTCCATCACTGTGTAAAAAAAAAAAGATATTAATGTTTTTGAGCCCATGGGCATCTAAATATTAAGCTGATGGTAGACTGTTATGGGAAAAGTATGCCTACAGTCTTGTTCTTAATTCCAGTCTACAGCGGATAGATGCAGTCTGTGATTCATTAATAAAGTAAATATATATTCTTTAAATAAGACATGGTGCTTTAGTAAAAGGAAGGCAATTCTATAATAAAAGCTGAGGACTTGAATCTGATTCAAGTAATCACAACCACAGCAGAGGAAAGGAGGAGACACTTCATTCCACTGACAGTTTTTGGAAGCTTTCTGTCTCTGGAGCACATGGGAAGGCAGAATGCATTTGCAACATCCACAGAACAGATGGACTGTCTCAGAATCAACTTGAATTAGATAAGTATTAGCTTTCAGGGAAATTCAGGTGATCCCTTTTTTATATTTTTCTAGTTTTGTCTTTGAGTGGGTTTTTGGCCTAGTTTTGTTTCACAGAAGCGATAACTGGCTTCTTTTTTTCATAAGATGCTTTCCTTGGAACATATGTTTTGAAGTGCAGTACTTTCCTCTAGTTCTACCCACATGAATCCAACTGAAAGATTTTCTTTGTGTTTTCTGGAAGCAGAAGAAGGAACTACGTGTGAATGGGAAAGTACAAGACCATCTCATAACTTCCATTGGTATTTTTTTAATGCACACAGATGCAATTCTGAGACAGTCCTTTTGAGAAATATAAATTGAGAGTGAGATTTTGGTGATTAAGATTATGCTTTCCCACGTTTCCTTCTCTGATCTTTTTTGAGTTTTCTCCTAGCTGTACTTAGGAGCCTGTAGCAACACAAAATAAATTTAGAGTTTAATAGTAACAACCCTGTCTTTGGAGCAGACTTTTTAGTATCAAGACCCTCTACTCTGCACAGCAACTATTGAGAGGAACCAAGGACTTCCACACAAGATGGTCAGATAGTTAGCGTTTATTCTCTTGGAGTCCCTTCCTCTAATCTGGGTAGTTTGCATACTTTCCTAATAGCAGCTGTGTATAGACATGCATAAAAACACCTGGCAGGTTTAAGTAAAAGAAAATCAAATTCAGAGTTGAGAAAATACTAGATTTTCAGTTTTCCAGTGCAAACTTACATTAAGTCATTTGTGTGAGCCTTAAGAGGCAACTTTTAATTAGATGAATACCTTGTATTTTTTTCCCTGAGGTTCCCTAGCTCTGCACACAAGATGAACCTGTGCTGGTGATTAGAGAAGGTGTGCATGGTGAAGCTGTGGTCTGGTTCCTTGCTGACAGGAGACACTTACGAGTCTCCGTTGCCATTCCAGTGCTGGAGGAAAGTGTCCTACAGCGTACACATGTTCTGCTTATTTAGCCTTGTCTTATATCCATCCACCCACCCTCATTTCGAGTTCTACATTTTTCTGTCTGATCTCGCTTTTTAGTCCCTCATTTCTCAAGTATTTCTAATGCCCTTTCTCAATCAGCTGGCTGTAGTCTCTTAAAATCTCAGATATCTACATCAAGGAGTTTCTCTCAGTGCTGCAGCCAGGGTATTTCACTTTCACCTGGTCTAGCTCCACTCTACAATCCCCTATTTCCACATCCTAGTTTTTTACCAGATTTTCCTGCCCTTCTACTTCCATTTCCTCCTCCACTGGAGGACTTCATCCTCACAACTGAAAAGTCTCCAATACACTTTTTAAATTCCTCACCCTGTAAATACCAGTCACCCTGTCCTCTATTATCCTCTATTATTCTCCTCTCACCTTCCTTTCACAAACCCTACAGCCTTTTCTGTTCTCACTTCCAGTATTTTCTTCCTTTCCATGAACTGCATACCTCTTCTCTCTTTTTCTTTTTAATAAACACTCTCCATCATCCTGCAGTCACCAGCCTGCCTGCAACAAGGAAGGGACCACTCAGAGGACAGAAGGTACAAATGAGAACCTAACCCTCTGCCTCCCATAACTCACAACGCACTTGACTGTCCCAGAAAATTACGATTTGGACAATGAAACTCCGTGTGAGACAGTGGAAAACGTTTGCTCTTCCGCATCACCATTCAGCACTTTTTATGATACTAATAACATGAAAAGGAAAACTTGTGCGATTTTTCTACAGAGAAAGAAAAATGTGGGTGCTGAAAGCCTGCTACACTACATCTGCTGCTCCATCCTGGGTTTAATTTTATTTATATTCATACTTTCCTTGCCAGTGGGGAAGGCTAAGTAATGTCAATGTCTTCTCAGTCATCCTTATCACAAATGATCATTCTGTGTGGCCTATGTTAATCATTTTCACCCGTCTCCATCTCTCACTATTAGATTAATAGTTGCCAATTATGCATACTCTCCCCTGCACAGCTATTGTTTACACATTCTCTAATTCTCTTCATTAGACCAGTGAGTGGGCATAATTATGGTTATAAGTTACCCATCTATTTTCTCAAGGACAGTGAGAAATGTAGTACAGCAAGTGTTTGGTTCCGTGATAACATGTTCATGGTTCATATTTCTCATTAGCAGATTTTCTCAAATAAAAATAATGAGGCATATTGAACAATTAGTTAACAAGTGGAAATCTCTCCGTAATTACAATCAAAAATTTATTTACAAATAAGATGGCTTGCCCAGTCCAGGAAAAAGGGTGAATACTTTGTAATTAATTATTTTTCATCTGAAGCTCCCATTTGATCAACATATACAATCGTAATGCACCTGTAAATGAAACAACATGTAATAATCCTTTCACAAAATGGGAAACAGATTAACTTTTCGTGCTAACTACTAAATGAGTACCTTTAAAAACTCATCCTTGTTTTATATTTAAGAATTTCAATCTATTAACCTTACATTCTATTCATTTTTTATTCTGTAAAGAGTTTCAACTATCTTCTCTCATTTCCTATTCAAATAAACACATATGCTTCCCCAGTAAGCCAACTTCACCATGTGATTTGACTCCTGGGAGGCTCTGCAGAACAGACACTAATTCTGGAGTTTTAAGTTACTGCTGATTTTAGCAGTAACTTGTGCATGGTGGGGGAGGATCATGGTGCAGTGGACAAAGCATATGGAAAAGTGTTTTCAGGGAACCACTATTCCAGAGAAATTAATGGCATTTAGATAGAAGTTAACTGTCCCTACAGAGAGGGTCATATAGAGAGTTGCCAGCTGTGTGCCTGAGACCCAAAATATGCACATCTGATCAATTATTTCTCGAATTTCTACTGTTATAGGCTATATTAGCCACATTCATTGGTAGTTCAAACACAACTTTTTTCTACTATGCTTCATTACCCTGCATATGCAGGCTTACACTTTGTACTTCTGTGGCACTTTGTCTTTTAGTGTGATAGTTTCCATGATTAGCTTCCATGACTACAAACATTGCACTTGGCAGTTCTCAGTAAATGCAAAACCTGGAATGATTCACTGAAGCTAGACTACTTTGGAGGTGAAAAAGAAATACAAATAAAATGACAAATAAATAAAATGGTTAGGATATCTTCTGTGCCATCTATAGTGATTCAAATCTTGCCTGCTCAAAGTGATTCACTATTTCTCCTGTGATCTATGGTCTAGACTTTCATTTAGAAGAGACGGTCCACAAGGATGGATCCCTAGCAAGTCTCAGCCTGAAGAAGACCACTTCTATTGATGAAAGCAAGGATAGCTGCAGGACAGAGAAAAATGTCAGAACTCAACAAAAAAAAGTAATTGATCCAAAGCACTAATACTACTGATGTTTTTATTGAAGTGAAAATACAACACACAAATAAATTTGCACTGGTAGAACTTACCTAATGCCGAACATGCTTGACATGCTCAACAAAAGAGTGCTTCATTCTATGATCAAATAGCTGGGACTGAATCTGAAGATATATGCAGAAAGATGTATTGGAGACAAATGGTTCAAAAGGTGTGGAAATGAAATATCCCATAAATTAATTTCTAATCCAAGAAGCAATAAGTACTGACCAATTAAAGATGCTGGTTGGAGTAGAATTGTGAGTTAAGTAGCTAGTAGTAATTCTGATGAGGTTTTTGCAAATATTTAATATTTTAGGGTATGTAATGTATGTGATAATATTTTGATAAATACTCTTTTCAGTTTATTTAGATTAACAGAAACTCAAATGACTCGCAGCTGAACAAGGATGGCATTCAATAGAGGAATGATGTCTTGACAATAAATCCAGGCCTTCTGTTTTGAAATAACAAGCAATGTTGTAATTATCTCAAAAATGTCTTGTGGGTTTTTAGGATTTCTCCCCGAAATTATGTATTCCATTCAAGCACTTCCAGAGGAAATCTATATCAAGATATTACAGCTACAAACTCCCATTTAAATGTTATTTGGGGCAACAAGATCCACAGGGTTAATTAAGAAAGCATTATATAGTCCAATATTGAGGAATGGGTTAATGACTCTAGACCGTAGGGGACAGAACCAGTTACACAAATATAGGACCTGAGAGGATGGTTTAATGGGGGCAGCAATAAAGTGAGAGCAGAAGAATTTTACTACCCACTGAAAGTCAATAGCTTTCTTAACACAACATCTGCGACAGCTTAGATGGCTGTGATCATCAACAGTCACCCTGAGTCAAAAATCTGGCTGAATAAGAGTCCCAGAAATATTTTTTCTCTAAAGCAAATAAGTCACTCTGATCTTCTCTCCATGAGAAACTGACTCTATTCTGTAAAAATTGTTGAATCAAATGATTCAGCTCAAGTTATTCTTTACAGAGGGATTGGAGTCAATGAAACAATGCTGATTTCATAATATGAGTATCTGGCCTACTAATTCAAGCCCTGGACTGGAAGCAGGCTTTAAGACCACTCTTGGAGTTTGAACAGTTGATGTTGAACTCCAAGAGCATCATTTCAGAACTAATTTTTAAAAAGAAATCTACATGAAAAGCATGGGCATTCAAAAATAGAAGACTTAACTTTGGTGCAAAATGAACAGGCAGTAATTTCACATAAATCCATTTTGACAATATGAAAACACTAAGCCTGAGAAATATGGAAAATATGTTTTCATCTGAAATAATTACAATCATTGGCTTTTTATTCCAGTAAGACATAAAATTTGTCAGGGTTATATTTCTTGCAGACACACAAGTTTGAAAGTCAAGAGAGCAAACATTACATCTGTAGTAACACCACCAGTAATGGTATGCTCAGTACCTGTTACCAATAGGAAGGAATTGGATCAGATAAAAAGCAGTGAGCCATAATAAGAAAGCAAATATAGTAAAGCCTTTTGATGAAACAGAGATTGTAGAATCAAATATTCTAGTCAGCATGAGCATCATCATTCTTTCTAGTCCCATCAAGTACATATGGCAGAATTCAAATTATGTCCATCACCCTTATACTGATTTGTTTTTCTAGTTCTTTTATTTTCAGTTAAAAGGATGATGCTTCAGACATTATTACTATAACAGTGCTGCTGACTAAGAAATGTTTGTTTAGGCAGACTATTATTGGATATTCTCAAATGATATCTCATCATCTGAGAGATCAAGAAATATGTGTATTTTTTTTCTGTATTACTTGTAAGTCCTCTTTAAATATTGTATACAGATACAAGAATTGAAATTTGTTCAATTTATACAACATAATCTTAGGAAAGAAGCGAAATATTAAATTCAGTAGCATTATAGCTCGAGAGAAAATTATCCTCTGTCATTATGTTATGCTACTTTATTAGAAAGGAAATAATTCCAGGAGCACCAAAATATGTGAGGGCTGGTTTCCTATGCATTCAAGGTCATGCTTTTTTGGGTTCTTTCCCACAAGAAAGTAAGTCTGGAGCTGAACGTTTCTTTCACTATAGGTAAAGATAGAGTCTCTTACCTTTCTCCATCTGTTGATTTTTCTGGAACTTATAAAAAATTACTATCTCTGACATTTGCCACTATCAAATTTCTTTTACATCGGTGTGA
>VYZW01052416.1:6373-21594 GCA_013401315.1 Balaeniceps rex
CACCTAGAGCAGGTTGCTCAGGACCATGTCCAGACAGATTTTGAATATCACCAAGGATAAAGTGTCCATGACTTCTCCGGGCAACCTGTGTCAGTGCTTGGTCACCCTCACAGGAAATAATTGTTTCCTGATGTTCAGAATTTTCTCCTTCATCTAGACTTTGTTTTCCTTAGAGACATTTGTATTTTGTAAGAACAGAGGCATTTTTTCTTTGCAAATACAGATAGAGGCAAATATAGAACATGAAATAATAGATAGATGGCTACAGAAACCATCAGGTGGGAGAGCCCGCTACCGACTTTGCNATTAGAAAGAGCAAGGATAATACCTTTGTGATAACTCAAAAAAATAAATTGTCATGTTTATTTCTATTGAGGATTATTTTTTTTAAAGGAAAAAAGCTCACATACATAGACTAAAAAGAATAAAATAATCCTAATTAATTTTCTTTCCTTTGCTTCAGCAGACCTAAGAGGTGAAAGAGATTCTAACAGAGCTGGATACATTAGGAACCAAAAGGAAGGTAGCATGGGCAATTTTTAATTAGTGTAAATCACTTTCTATCCGTTTGTTTCAGTATGTATTGTATTTTATATATCTGTATGTATTTTATTTTATACAGTTTATAAATGGGATATAAATATATAAAAAGTATGCAATTTATAAACTATAATTGGCTGTATATATATCTTCACTGATGTTGGCTCATTAATGGTAGTCATTTGTAAGTATTTGACAACAGAATTAAACAGTCATCTGAAAGTACTGGAAATCATAAAACAGATTGTTACATAGCACTATTAACTCTTCAGTAGTAAGACAACAATTTTCCTGCCTTTACTAGCTGTAAATGAAAAGTTAGAATGAAATAAATTCCACTGACGAAACATGGGATGTCTGGAATTATATGAGGGCAGCAAAGTTAGCATTAGATTGCTCTTGCCTCCTGCTATTTAGGACAGTGAGTACCAGTGCCAATGTCACGCAAAATCTCTCAGACTTTATCTGCAGTCCAGCAGAAGATCAAGGCAATTCCATTCAAGCAGCAAATCCAAAAAGAGCAACAGAAAACTGTGCTTTTTTAGACTACGGAAGCAGTACTTTTCAGCCCTCCCTCTATTTGGTCAACCTTGTTCACTTCCACCTCTGATTGTTCCCTCTGCTGCCACACTCCTTTTCCAAGAAGTGCATGTCTAACCCCTGCCCTTCTGTAGGTCTGGAAATCTATTTAAATCCACAAGGTGAGCTGATTCCCAGTACCTTAAATGCCATTTTCCTTCACAGTGACAGCTGTTCTTTGAGGTTGTGAAAGGGTCTGTAGTGTTTGGGTCTAGTAAAAACCCTTCTGGCATCCACTAATTCAGTATTCTTTTCTGTTTCTGTCACTGATATGTTACTTTACTGGATGAGTGTTAGCAGTATTCCTCCCAGATCTCATCTGTCTCGTCTAGTTGGACTGTGTGATCTTTGGGGAGGAACTGTCCCCTGCTCAGGATGTAGAACATCTATCATAACGTGTCTGTTATCTCAGCTGGAACTTTTATATGGGGATAAAACATACATATTTTGTCTAGATTGGAAAACATTCTAAAGACACCAAATAGGATTACTCAATCCCTGATTATTCCTCAGGATCACGTGTATATAAATTATCTTCGCCTAGCACAGCTGTTTCATAATAACTTCTAATTCTACAAATTGAACTACTTAAGAAATATTTTGCAAAACATATTTCAGAGTCATGATTACCCTACACATACATTCATAGCATAAGAATTTGCTGTTGGTTTGGCAAAACACACTCAAATATATGTTTGTGTGTATGGCATACAATAAGGATAAAAATGTACAGAATATTTTAAAGCGCCTATGGATTATTTTCTCCATTCATTTTACAGTTAACTTAGCTGTTGCTTTAGCAACAGGAAATCCAGTGCAGACAGCTCTCAGATCAGATAGAATGATTCAACTCTGTTCAAGTCTGATAGATATGACACAATCACCATTTCTTTTGCTATTCGTAGGCTTATACAATTAGAACATTCATTTTGCTTTTGCTAATGATATAAAAATGCATTACTCATTGTATATAGGTTATTGGTCCAATCCCTCATTCCCCTTCCCTGTGCACTGAAAGTCATAGTTCATGCCTTTTGAGGCTGGTGATACCTGAGTGCATTATGTTCCTGCTGAGCCTTTACAATGTTCTATATGCATTATGTGTCTTGTTCAGAATAATGATTTTGCACTAAATCATCACTAGTCAGTTGGTCTGAAATGTAATAGTCTGTCATTTCTTCACCTCAGGCCACTGATGTCATGTAACATGACTTTACTGGCTTATCACGTGCCATCAAGTCTCCTTGGGCTAATTATTCCAGTTCACACCATCTGCATCACTGCATCACTGAAAGTGCATGACTATTTCCAGTTGTTTTATGTCATGATGATTATTTTCTTTAATCATAATGAAAATAATAATTCCTAGGGAAAAAAGTAACTCAAAGCAAATAATTTAAGAATACATTCATTATGTACGTGGGATTCAGTATTCCATTACTCAGGTACTGGTGAAAAATCTAGAAAGTCAGTTTAAGGTAAGGATGTACTTCATATCTGCTTCAGTGAAGCTGGCTGTATATGGTGTTTTGGTTAAGATCGACAAAAATTTACAGTAAATATTTAGGAAATATATAGATACCAAAACTGGATTACAATTGGTCTAGCTCTTTAATTGGCAGTGGAGTAGGAGATGAATGAGGGTATGCTTCCCAGCATAATTTGAACATGTTACGGTTGGACTCCATGATCTTAAAGGTCTTTTCCAACCAAAAGATTCTATAATTCTATGTTTTGTTATGACGAAGAGGGGAAGGAGCAGGAATCTTTGCGGAGGATATGAACTAGCAGAAGGTGTTTCTTAGAGCTACATCTGGAGATCATAATCCATTCTTGAAAAGGATATTTGGGCAAATACAGATTCTTTTGATGAGAAGTAGACAAGTACATCTAAACTAGTTGCCCTAAGTGCCTTCTTTAGTAAAGGAGAAAGGAATTTATCTCATCCTAAATAGCGTATCTAAAATAGGTCAAATGACTCAGTTGAGAAGAGAAGAATATAAGAATAACCACAGAGCTTCAGGTCAAAGGTTCACCGAGCTGACATTTTTCTTTCTGGCTTTCTTGGTAGGTGGGACTTCATCACCAGGAAGGTGATTTCCCCAGAGCGAGGCTCAACTCCTGTGCTCTGGGTGTGCTGGCTCTTCTGAAGTCATCAAATGTAGGAAATTCAGCTGCATAATCTGTGGTGAAGGGGGACTGTGTTTATGCTTTCTCTTAAAAAGAATTGACAAATACTGTCCAAAAGTTAATGGGAATAGAAAAAGCATATACTGTATTTCCTCCCCTCTACTCTCCCAGGGGACTTCCTAAGCCTATAGTGATTCATCTCTCTAGTGACTCATAACAGATTTGTCCTTGAAATGCTTATCCAGTTGCCCTTTGAACCCCTGAAACTTACTGCATCCACAATGCCCTTGAAAAGGAATCAGAAGGTCTGTTACCTACTGCATGAAGAACCACCTCCTTTTGTTTCTTTCGAACTTGGCCACCCATGGTATCATTTGGTGGAGGAGACCGCAAACAATTGATCTTTTCTCTCCATACCATCAGGACTGTGTAGCTGTCTATCGTGTCCCCTGTCCTCCAGGATGAAGAAGGAATGGCTGGGTCTCTGGACCTTGTGTGCACCAGCAGGCCCTGCAGCCTCCTTCCACTCACCCCAGGCTCTGCATGCCTGCACAGCTAGCCAACTTCAACATGGTACAGCTATAACTTGGGATCAGGCTGCTGTGGAAAGACCAAGGGGAAAAAGAGCCATGAGAGGACTCAACAGAGTCTCCTTCCTTCACTAGGAAGCTGAACATAAGCTCAGACCCTTGCCTTTATGACTGGCATGGGCTATGTAGTAGGGGTGTCTGTGCCCAGCCATGTACTGTGATGGTCCTGACTTTGCCTTGCTGACTTGATTTCCTGGCTTGACCTTGGACATGCCTTATCACTACAGGCTTGCCTGATGATCATTGAACTGTGGCTGACCCTGGTTACTGTCACCAAACCTGCTTAGCTCTTCTGGGACTGCACATTGTTGGAGAGGATACTGTCTCGTTCTGTGCCCCTCTGGCTCCTACTCACCTCCCCTTGTGGAGCAGCCCCCTCCTGATGCTCCCCTGACACAGCCTGCTCAGTCATTGCGCTTACAAAAGCAGCCTTTGGTCATCCTTGCTGCCTCTCTGTGAGTCTCTTCAGGTTCTGCTATTCCCTGCTTGAGATGAGAGAGCAGAGCCATGCAAAAGCTTCAACATGAGGGTGAACAATGGGTTTATACAATAACATAATTGTTTTCTCTCTTGTTCTCAAACCCTTTTCTAATAATTCCTAACATTTGACACACTTTCATTTTTGTTTGGACAAAGGCTGAGCACTGAGCTAACATTTTCATAGACCTGTCTGTCACAACCCAAAGATCTCACTCCTGAGTGACAATGGTCAACTTATGGCCCATTTATTTTTTCTTGTGTGCATCAGTTTGCATTTACCTACATTGAAATTCATCTGCCATGTTATTACTCAGTCATTCAGTTATGCAAATCCTTTCTGCAGTTCTCTGTATTTAGCCTTTGTTCTTTCTGTCTTCTTAAGAGCTGCAACTTCGTATGAGCTGCAAACATTGGTCATTGCTTTCCCCTTTTCCCAAGAAATTTAGGAACAACACAGATCCCAGCATTTCTGTGAAACTCTCCGGTGACCTCCCACAGCGAGAAGTGACTGTGCACCCCCACTTCTCCTTCCTACTCTTGGCAGTTTTTCTCTATGCCTGTTCCTTCCCCCTTAGCCCACGGCTGCTTAGTTTCTTTAGAAGAATTTGATGACTGATTGTTTCCTTTTGGAAGTCCAAGCAGGCTATAATATCTGTGAAAAATCCCCCATTAACACATATATTCACTGAATCTGGTGAAGTGGAGGAGTGTGCCTGAGCCATGTAGGGAAAAAGGGATTCACTCTATAAAAGTGCCATTTCTTATAAATCTGTAGGATGGCCAAAGTTCTTATTCCAGCCCAGACACAGGAACTTAGCCTGTGGTGACTGCTCAATAGATGTCCCAAATTTGTAAATCCCTGTGCTCCCTTTTGATCTCGCACATTTTTTTCAGAGATACATTTCATCCAAACCACACATTGTTTGGCTCAAAGGCAAAATTCTGTGGTGCTGTTTTGCTGGCAAAGGGGGTTTTAGTCAGGAATTTGACTAAACTATTACAGTGATCATGCCTAGTCCTAGAAATCTGTTGATCGCATCAGAGTTAATGAATATATGGAATATATGGCAGGAATCTTCTCTTGCAATTTTATAAACAGCATTCCATTAACAGTAGTTGCAGAGTAACTAGAAAATATTTCCACTCATAACTTACTGAGTAATTTTGCTGACTTCCTCTGGTTTTGAGAAAGTCTCCATAACATTGAAATGTGAACAAAATTATGGAGATGATGTTCATATTCTCCCATTCTTTTTATGACTTCCAGTAAAAAAAAGGGCAACTGGCTTCTTTTCTTGTTTGTTTCTTTGTTTGCTTTTATTTTTATTATCTAACTTTCCCCTTGCCACCCCCCACTCAAAAATATCAGCCAATGGGGCCAATCATTTTATTAAGGGCTACAGATGCAAAGCCCTAAATATATGACAGCTGGTATAATGTGTGCACTTTATAGAAAACTGACTCATAGCTGCGGACAATAAAAGTTTAGCTTGATCTAACACAGAAACAAATTGATAAATTAGCTGTAAAGTAAAGCATAGAGTCATATCTCTCAAATATCTTTAACTCCTGGCTGAATGTATATTTAGTGGAAATGTATAGAACCATAAAATAGAAAACCTGACTTATGTAGCCATATAGTTCTGTACAAGGATAGCTTTTTATAATCATGTTGCAAACTGCTGTATTAGCTAAGATATGCCCATCTGAATATATTTTACAGCATTGGACTTGTTTACTACATGCACTTGCGTTACTGTGAGGAAATGTTCACAGTAGACAATGTTCTTAGGTATATAGTTTAGCATCACCTCATCAATTTACCACTGACATAGGTAAGTTGTGAAATATCCAGAGAAACCCTGATTTAATCAAAGGTGAGTTGTTACTCCTGGGTGATATTTCTGAGTTTTTCAGCCTTATGACCCCCTGAAAAAGCTTAGAAAGTTTAAGCCTAAGCCTAAAGGTGGATGCTCAACATCTAAGTGTTGAAACAGGTTTTAAAAACACTTCTCTGACAAGAAGGTAATTACAGGAAGTAATAGGTAGGGATTTACTCCCTAGCTCTGGACACTTCCCATTGGAAATGGTGACTGAACTTTCAAGCGATAAATGCTCAGCATGCAAGTGGAAAGGCTCAAACCCTGGGATGACAGGATGAAACCCTCTTTCTTCTGAAGTCAATTGACAAAGTTCCACTGACTTTGAACCACAAAGCCACTCATAGATTTAAAAGTCTCAGGGCTATTTCAAGGTTAGACCCCACGTGCACCGCAACTGCACACTATCCATATGGCATCGATGTGTCCAGGCTGCCCACACTGTGGGATGCCCACACTCTTGGACACCCACTAATGGTGCCGGTTCCATAAGCCCCTGTTGTAAATCTAAATGGGCCTTTCTAGCAAATATGCTATGCTGAGGGTGTCTGCACCACAATCACATAAACCTCTACACTGTTGTATATAAGACAACTGCCTAATTTAATCCCTCATTGTTGATATTGATATTACTGATTAGGCTTTATGATGATTAGCTGGAAGAATAGGCAGGAGAGGAGAAGGTAAAATGAGGAGCTCTGTCCAGCTTGCTGGCTCGAGAAGTACGTTCTGATTTCTGGAATGAGACCTGAATGTTGCCTCACCATCGTGTTCTCACATTTGATCTCCCTGCACTATGATTTCCACTGGAATAAAAGCTGGCCAAGAGTGAAGGTTGGGAACATGGTGAGCAAACAAAGTCACCAGGACTTTGAACTATATCTGTTCTGTAATTTACATATGTCCTCAGGAGTCAAGCCGTCTCTCATTCCTGTGACTCTCCTGTTAGAAACTTACACTGCAGATTCCAATGTTGAGATCTCCTTTTAACCTTTGTATCATTCCTGGTAGCACATGAAGACATATTTTGGCTTCCTCAGGTAAAGACCATCCATCAGGCACCTGTCATGTTCCTGTGCCCTTTCTGCAAGTGCTGAGAGGTTTTCCACCTCACAGATTTTCATTCCTGCCCCTTTTCTTGAGATACCAAGATAGGTACATCAATTCACACTTCAGCATGCCATCAGTCAGAGAGAACTCTATGGAGAAAATAGCGCAAAAGCAAGTCCTTCATTTCTGACACATTTGAGTTCTCTGTGCATGTTAACTACAGGCATAGCTACATGTCCACCAGACTTTTCTTTTAACCAATGGCGAACTTTGAAACTTTTATAAGACTCTCTTACAATATTCATAATAGAATTTGTGAATAGTAGAGGAGTACCCTGGGGAGTAAGACTGCACAAAAAAGCTTCCCCTACAAGATGTCCTGCGATTAGAAACAAAGAATTCTGCACACAAACAGTCTGTTATTTAAAAGTTAGATATGAGAAAGAAGAGGTCTTAGACCATGGATGAAGAAAGCGTGGGTCTAGATTGTAGTCACAGATTTGCTTTTCCTGCTAATGGTTCCTGGCCAATGTGTTTTCTATCCAGTTACAAAATGCTGTGCTGGATATTTTAAGCTTTAAGTGTCAGATTTTTGTTTTATTTATTTTATTTTAAGTGTCAGAATGCCAGTGAAGGTGTTGCAGCAAAAGGTGCCAATCCTGGAAGACCAGCTCAGGAAGGGCCATGTGTCTTTTAGCATTTTCAAACATGACTCTTGTGTACTTCTGAACCTTAAGGACCAATAGCTATGTCTGCAGCATGAATGCTACTCTTCAGGTATAAATAAACACCTGGATGCACAAAACAGCCTATTCCAAATTCTGCTGTGCACTGAACAGATTACACAGAGGACAGTTTTCTCAAACCCTGTCTTGCAGTAGTGAGATCCTCAATACAAGTATAGGGTTTCCACCATGCCTAACTTGCCACATGTCTTGAGACCAGCCAGAGCTCTCTGAAAGGCTAGGCTTGCTCAGTGAATTCCCCTCTTGCTACCCAGTGCTTTACTGGAAGATGACTTTCCACGCATGGAGAGAAATGGCACAATCTGAGCTCAGCTCTTGGTAGCTCTATGCTGTTGTTGAGGTGGGAAAGAGGTCGAGGAAAACGAAGCTTCTTCTGGAGAGGCAGTTAGAAAACCCAGAAGAGAGTGGGGAAGTTATTGCTTAAAACAAGTACAAATAAGGGAGAGTGGTGGGAGCAGCAAGAGCTGGAACCTGGGAGACAGCAACAGATGGCATGTTCATATGTAGACCCATGCAAGGAAAAGTGTCCTGCAGCTTGTTGCCTCTGCTCCAGAGGCAGTCAGTTCCTTCTTCAGAGCCCTGAGTGCATCCACCCTCCTGACATTTGGCTGCTTGAGCTCAAGGACAACTAGAGAAAGCAGAGCAGGTGGCTTTGGATGTGAAATTGTTGTGTGAAGAAAGCTAGAAGCCTTAGTGTGGGCTGATCTTCCTTCGCACAGGAGCTGCTTTTAAGATGAGACCCTAGCCCTTGGCCCATGCCTGAGATGAAGTTTGAGCTGCCTTACAGCTATGCCTGTTCCTGGCCATGTACCTGCTGATGCAGACCCTGACCCTGATCCACAAATTGATTTCTCAGCTTCAGCTCAGACCTGCCTTGTCATCATGGATTTACTTGGTTACCACTGAGCTGTGTCTGACCCTAGTTACCATCACCTGACCTGATCCTGAGCCTGACCTTCTGACCTGACTTCACGGCTTGCCCTCAGACCTGCAAGACCGCTATGGACTTAGCTGATGATGCGGGCTCCAGGCTGACCACAACTGCCACTCCCCAGCCCCTGCCCTGCCAGACATGGTATTGTGCTTGGCTCCTGGCTCCCGGCTCCCTGTCCCATTGGAACCAGCTGGCCCTTGCCACTCCCTGACACTCTGTTCTTCATACCCAATCTTCCTTTTGTTTCCCAGTCCCATAAATTGTCTCAGAAAGGTTTGGCTTATGAATAGTGGAATGGCTTATTGACAGGTTGAAATAAAGCCTCATTGCTGTTCTTCCAGGCTCATCAGTCAGATCCTTGTGGTTGAAAGACTGATTGCTCTCTGGCTGGTGATGAGTTATTCAGCATCCCTGAGGAGACGTGTCATGTACTATTACAGGCTCAGCCATGAACTCTCTGCAAAGGGGTTTCTGAAATTTGAGTTTTCCAAGACAAGAGTGCCTAACAGTAATAAGCATGGGGCATTGCTTCCAGGCACATCTACAACTCTGCTGGGTCATCCTTGCAACTATTATTTTCAAATCTTTTGGATATATTCATGCCTGTGTGTGCCATCGTTCCAGAGAAGGAGGGTGCTACAGAATTCCTCCTTGGTCCAGTTGACAGTCCTTTTTGTAAGCTCTCAGTGGTGTGGCCAGGCCAGCATATACAAAGGTGGTGTTGTGAATGCTGAATTTTTGAAGGAGTCTATCAAATGCAGAGGTTTACCAGTGCAGAGTAGTGAGGCACAGTCCTATTTGTTACACTGTCACGTAGAAATACTGGTGAACTTGAAGCAGTTTCAAGGGCAAGAAATGTGCATAACTTGTGGGAGCTTTTGGAGTAACTCAGACCTTGAACTTCATCTCCTGGCTCCTGCACGTGGCTCAGGGAAGAGCACTGAATCTTCGTTTTCCTTGTATTATTCCCCACACCAACTGGAAGTTGTTTTATAGATTTTAAATAGCATTTTATTGAAATTTTAGCAAACTAATACAAACAGGAAGAACTTTTAAAATCTCTGATGAACAACTTCTCCTTGTGTGGCAATGAGGAGAAGCCGTGTTTGATCACATGCCAGTAGAATCTGCCTTTGAGTAGAAAAATCCAGATTATTTTAACTCAGAACGGGCCACTGAAAGAGACGAATGGAATAAAAATACACTTGTTTTGTCATTTTACCATGCAAAAGAGGAGATATAAAGATGTCCCCTGCTCAAAAAGAGTGCCTCAGCCACTTATTATAGGAGGGCTTTTACCTCTCTCTATATTTTGGGAGGAGATGGAAAGATAGCAAGAAAGCCACTGAAATAGGCAAAATCTGCCATAGTATTCATTTTCGGAAAACCACTCCTGCCAGGAAAGGCACATAAAGCTTCTGCCTGTGTCTTGCAATCTTTGTTATTATTGACATACTTAAAGTAAACATTTACAAGTTTCAGCCATGGTTTTATTATTAGTTTTATTTTTCATAATTAATTCTTTCTTTTAATTACAGTCTGTGCCATACAGAGGGTGAAATTTATAACCATTTCTCCTTATTTATTAGTAGTTACATTCCTTTCCGCTGTCACATTCCTTTATCTTCACATAGATTCTCTGCCACCTCCACCCTGGATACAGGTTTCTTCCTATCTTTTCCTGCCTGGTAAACATTACATGTTTTTGCTTGATGTTACTCAAAATAATGCTTCTGCTCAATTAAGTGTGTATACTGTCCATTTACCATATTTGGCAGGATACTTTCAGCATTACATTCACTGCAGTACAGTCAGAATTCGTTTGTCAATTATGGTACAGAAGTTATTCTGGGGAAGTCCGCCACAGAAGCAGCAGTAAGAAATTATAAACCATGTCAAACTCATACAGAAAAGGGTCTAATCAAATGTGACTTAAAAGAGTTTATATAGAATCTATTTTCACCTGGAGCTTGATGGGCTGACAGTAATGATTACATGTACTTGAGTAAAGAAAGGTTCCAAAGGGTATACCGTTATTCCATCTTGCCATTTGAAATATGGTTGGAAGGGAGAAGAGATCACATATTTATGGTTTTGCAAATAAAGTGAATAGTTTCTTATTACCAGTTCAATCTTTTTTCCCCAAATAACCCATGATCTTCAGTATAAAATTGAAATTTCACGTATTTGCAAAACAGAAGGCTTTTGGCACACAGTGGCTGCCAAGTTCTGGCCAGTGCCATCTACATTTTAACAACACTGCCTGCTAGAAATAAAGTTATATGTGAAGTTGCATGCAAAAGCTCACCTTTAAATATTTTTCTCTTTTGGATTCAGGAGAAGGCCTCTTGCCTCAATTTGCATATACTTGGGAGATTATAACTGCAGAGAAAGTTGTGGTTAAGACAGAGAAATGTCTCTCCCTGCCACAGCAGATGTTTGTTTGGGTTCCAGTCCTCTCAATGTGAGAGACGGAGAAGTCTGTGAACCAGTACTTTATTTTGCCACCCTCCAGAAACAAGTTGCATAGCTGTAAATACAAAAATCCTACTAAATAAGATCTATACCTGGGAATTTTTAAAGCATAATCTTTTCTTCTCAATGGTGTGCTCATTAGTTCTTTTGAAACTGTTCAGATTTTGTCATTTGCTTCCAGACTACTTTTTATTAATTCCAGTGGAACTTCTCACATTGGAGGTGCACTATATGTCTATAATGTTATGGGCTAGGTTCTGCCTTAGGTGATATATTTATGTTAGGGCATAAGAGTTCCTTCACACAGAGTGAGCAAGAGTGCTTCAGGTCCCAGCACTAGTGTGTGTGCCAGGTATCTGCTCTCAGCCTCCAGGGTCAAATGGAGGGAAGGTCAGCTGGGGGAAATTTAAGAGCTGTCTCTTTTGAGAGCAAGTGAAGACTATCACGCTATCTGGGTTATGTGTACACAAGAGATGTGGAGTATATGTGGAGAGAAGGGTTTCTGCAGTTGCCAAGAGGATAGATTTGGAGAAAGTGGAAAGTCTGAGATATGAAGCAGCCCAGAAGAGGAGGCTCTTGAGCCCTTCCTTTGCAAGATATGATAAAGACTCCGCTCTACCTCTGCTGTGGGCAGCTGGATATATATGGCGGAAAGGTCTGAATAAGCTGGAGACTAAGGAGGAAAAGATCAGCTTCAAGCAGCCAGGGAAGGAGGGATCACCTGTGTCAGCACTGGCAATTGAAAGGTACAGCAGAAACAGCAAATTCAATGTCTTGTGCTCAGGAGAAGGTTTGCCTCCTTCCCCACTCCCACCCTTCCTTCAGTTGCATATCTATTCATAACGGCTCCCATCTGATGGACAGGCTCTTCCTGTCTTCTGAAAAGAGCTGGTAAGCTGGTAGAATGTCTTCTGGAACCACTCACTACACTGCAGTACACTGGGTGGAAATTTGTCCTGCAGAGGGTGGCTTACAATGTTCAGGAGGTTGCTTTGTGTTCTTATTTTTCCTGGAAAGAGGAAGGATTTTATTGCGGCTGAGGGCCATGGCCCCAGCAATTTCCATCCCTAGGCAGGTCTTTTTTAAGAGAACAGTGAGAAAGAAGCAATGGCACACCAAAACTACTCTTGCCTGCACGTGCTCCTTATGGCTCTCAATGGACTATCCAAATGAGCAGTTATGCAGGAGTGGATTAGGTTACGTGGTCATTGACTTTCTTCCCAGATGAACCTTTTTCTATCTTTTTTTAGTATTTCCTTTAGCCAGCTGAGGAAAAACAAAGTTATTTTCTCTTTCTTTTAAAAACATTTTTATTTTTGCAAGACAGGTAAAATAGTTAGGGGTTCACTACTATATTTTTAAGGAATTATAGCTGTTACTTGATTCTTTTTGCTATGAATCTCAGTGTCTTATAGCAACTCACATCCCTGAAACTGGCATGTCATTATAGTGCTCCGTTTTATCCACTGAACTTTTCACTGGGCTAGCTTTCATTCCCCATAAATATCCATTTGTTTCATGATGTTCTATGTTTTCTTGTCTGTGCTTTTGAGAGCCCATGATGCCCTGGAATCACCTCTGCTGATTCTCATCAGTGGGGCTGTAAAACAGACAGAAGGGATTTTTGGGGAAATGGTGTTGCTACTGATGCTGGCATCAATTCCCCATAGCTGTCTGTATCCATATCTTCCAGGCTTTTCCTCTCATGGGTGAGATAGTTCAAAGCAGGGCAAACACCTTGGCTGGAAATGGACCAGTGGGGAGAGAGAATGTGTCCAGCCACGGCCCTGGCCTTAAAAGGCCCAAGCACAATATTATCTTTTACCTTTTCCCACCTTGTTCCAGACTTTTCCATGATGAGGAATGTAAGGTAAAGTGCAGGAAAAAGCTCCTTAATCAAACCTCAGTGAATAAAACACAACTTCAAAGTTATGCTTGTACCCTCATTTGCTTCTGAGTTTTCATTTCTTATTTCTGCTTGCCAGCTTCAGCCTGCAACACTTTGTTTAATCACCAGATCCCTCTCTTAGTTTAAAGGAGAAAAAAGCTAGACTTGTCCCTTTACTTTGTTAAGAATATCTTTTGGAACATACTTCAGATTTAGGGCAGATGCCATTTCCACTTTATTTAAAACCAGCAGGAAGCTAAAGGCTGCACTTTCCTTCCTGACCTTCTGCTGAAAAGGCTGTTCTCCAGGGGACTTGGGAAAGGAAGGCAAAGTTGTTCAAGATATCTCTCGGTATCAGCAGAGCTATAATATTAAGTGTGATGCCTCACAATAAATTGATAAAACCTGGTAATTTATATCCTTTAATCCTTCACTTATATTTCTAGTTCATTTGTCATTCTGTATCTGTAATGTGTAAGAATGTAAGCTCTATTTTCAGTTGACTTTTCATAATTCACATGTGTGTGAACATCTGAAATCCCAAAAGAAAGGAAAGAGATTAGAAAAACATTAAATGAAATTCCAGTGGGCCTGAGCTAATATTTATTCAGACTACATGACCTTAACACTTTGTACAATGCCTTCCACTATTATCTCTGCTCTGCACTTCACATTACAATCTGTAAGAGCCAGAGGATGAGCTTTAGTTTGCTTGTGGCAAATACTGGCATTGTGACAAGGTATATATGGTATCTGGCTTATCAACAGGCAGCAGGCAGGGCCAGAATTGACACCTACAAATATTTCCCACAGTATCAAGAAAAGTGATGCTTGATAATGTTTTCAAAGATGGTTTCAAATGAGTACTGGCAATCTTTCTCTGAGACAATAAACCATAGATTTTAAGTATGTTTTCAACAAGTTACATCTAAAAAGTTGAAAGATAGTAAGCTCAAAGCATACAGACAGAATAACAGTGGAGCTAACCAAATGTCTCTGCACCAGTGGTATAAGAGAACCTATTGTAATTACTTACACTGGACATAAGTCACTAAAGTGGGCAAAAAGAATTTGTAAATCAAAACACGCCGCATGACATAGAGAAAACACATTTAGTACTTTAGATTACTTCTGCAGGGTATTACTCATGTATTACACAGTCCACAAGCCCCTTCTTTTTCCATTCCATTAAAAAGTCAACATTTGCCCACAGATGAAGCAGGTTGCAGTGACTCACTTCAATAAATTTTCCTTTTGGGTTGGAAAGGAAAAATGTTTCTACACCTTGCAGCTTCCAGATTGGTACCTTTGATAATTGTTGATAGGGTCAAATTTGTGGATTTCATACTGAAAAAGCACTACCGTGTGTTCCCTGAACATCTGTCCCATTCTCTACTGAGGTTAAGTTTATCTTCTCAGCATTAAGCATAAAACCTGAACTTTGCATAGTAATATTGCTTACACCTACCATGTTTCCTTTATTCCCTTCTTTGGTTCTTACAGCTTATTTTTGCTCCTTCACTCTTTTTCTCATACAAAATATAAGCATCTCCTTTTCGCACATATCTGGATTTACAAGTATTTTCTGTACAACTGACTGTCTTTACAACTGGAAATACTAGACAGGTTTCTTTCCTGGACTAGTGCTATAGTCAGTAGCTAGATAGCTTTCCTTGAACCATACTTAATGGGTCAGTACATTCCTGTTTCTAAAAGTTTCTGGAGTAGACAATCAGAATTTTCAAACTTTGAGAGCATTCATATTTCTCCATGTAACATTCTGTTTGGACTAATGGGAGTTATGATTAATTGCTTCTGGATCAGGCATATTTAACTGTTGATATTCATGCCCAGTTGCCGAAGTATGATATACAGATTAGGCAACAGGGCTGTAAAGTTCATGCCTTAGATTTTACTCTTTTTTTTTCA
>VYZW01052416.1:26795-44676 GCA_013401315.1 Balaeniceps rex
GAAGATAGATAGCAAGGGTACATATGCAATTTAGTAACTGGATTTACATCTAATAAATTTCAGCCAAATTCTCTTTTCCAAAGAGCAGGTTTCAAGAGCCAAGACTTTGTCCCCATAATCTGCTTTTAGTTATCCTCTCTAGAGAGAAATATATATGTCCCTCCAGTTTGTTCAAAATGCTGATCAGTGGCTTTCTCTTCATGTACAGAACTGGTTTTGATTTGTTGAGACACTTATGGAGCTTCTGGCAGATGTATTAGAGAACATGAGAATCCTGCCTTACATGTCATTTGGACCATTTATTCCATATGCTATATTCTTCCCACTCAACAAAAAGAAGGAACTTTCTCTCAAATTTATTCTTCCCAAGAACATAACTTCCTTAAGATTTGGGAAATAACACTGTCCACAGCCTGAAACCTAACAAAATGAAATGTCTCTGGACACTGGGACAGATTTTATATTGCTTCTGGGCTTCTATGTCAAAGAGGCTATTCTGAACATTTTTGTTTATGGAAAATGCACGACAAGGGACTTGTCTGACTTCATTNAAGGGACTTGTCTGACTTCATTTAATTAACAAATATATCACTTATATGACTTTGGCAGAAGCAAATATTCCACCTAGATTAGATGATACTTCTTGGCATCTGGCTAACAGCTACCATGGCTGTCAGCAATGTAGGTATGAAATTATTAACAGAATTGACTGGTTTCAGAGATATCCATGGCAGAATTAAAGGATCCATAGTTTGGACAATGAAGAAATAGGTCAATACTTAACACAGTATATTCAGATTTTTCTAAGGGCTTTCCATTATTATAATAACTCAATATATTGTTTGGAAGATTGTTAAAGATTAGCAGAAATTTACAACTTCAGTGTGAAGTAATTAAGTAAGTTGCTTCATGGGAAACAGGACTAACAAACTGAAGCCACCTCAACAGCTGTGGCCTATCACATTTTTCCCTCTACAGTAATGCCTGCTGCCTCTCTAGCACTGAGGAAGATTGTGGAGGGCTATGGCTTGTCTGGAAGTTGCTGGTCACTATTTCCTACTAGCAATTGCTAAATTTTGGTTTGCCAGATCAGTTTGTTTCAAAACCCATAGTCACTGCCTTCAGGCAAAGATGATGTGATATAGTGTGCAGGTGGGTTGTCTGCTTCTTGGTGGACATAGGCCTCATCCTGAGGCAAATGAAACAACAGTGGAGGAAACTGAACTATTGGGGGTCAAAACTTTATTCAGTCAGAGGAACACATGTGACCAGAGACACACTTTTAGGGAGGCACTCCATGCCAAAAGGGGTAGGAACACCCCCCGAGGGACCGCGGCCATGGGTCACACACACTGTTAAGGACACAAAGGAATAAAGCAGCAAACCCCATTACAAACAGAGCAACAAGAAACCTGTTATGTACAGGCAGCAGAAACCATCACACATACTCAAACTCCTGTGCTGCCCATTACCTCCTCAGAGTGCAGTCCATGGTGAAAAACAGGAAAGTTGAGATGGGGAGGAGGGAGGATAGATGTGTGTGAA
Source organism: Balaeniceps rex (assembly GCA_013401315.1). Lineage (NCBI taxonomy): Eukaryota > Metazoa > Chordata > Aves > Pelecaniformes > Balaenicipitidae > Balaeniceps > Balaeniceps rex. The sequence continues at coordinate 28,341 of VYZW01052416.1, forward strand.
AGTACTTGCCTATTCATTTCTGCTCTTCTTTTACTTAATACCCAAAGGAGTTCTGGGAGGTTTGTGCTCGGTGGCAATAAAACAAGCAAAATGCCCTGACCCTAGGCTGTTTTGCCTTAAAAAGGTATTTCAGAGTATCTCAACAATGATTTGAGTAAATATGCTTTTGTTTTATAATGATAACTGAGATTAAAGCATATTTATGCAATGTTGAGAATTTCCAATGATTTGCTGAAAATTAAGAAAAAAATTATGTTGGAATCTATTAGGGAATAGACTATTCTCTAGTACCTTCAGATTCTGTAGAATTGCTGCTTTCGTCTTACCTGCCATAATGACTGAAATGAAAACTTTTTGCAAGCACCAGGGGAAAAAGTAAAGACACACGAATGTTATTTAAACATCAATAAGATTGGTACAAGGCTCAAGGGTTAGCTGCAAGTGTGAGTTTAATGAATTCAAGTTCAGGCAGATATTGGATTTATGAATGTTAACAGAGACAGTCATGTGTGTCTCATGGATTGCCACAAGCCAGGAGTGATTATGAAGTGCTTATGACTTGCTGACTGAAGGTGGAGAAAACAGAGATAATAAAATAAATACGGGCTCAGGTGTCAAAGTCCTGACTAATGAAACCATTGGAGCTCTGCCATCCTACAGTGAAGCTAAAATCAAATGCAAGCTTAGTGCTGAAGGTGTTTACAGAAACATGTTGCTCCTGATTGCTGTTCTCATGGGTGCTGCCCCCATTATAAGATGCTTCACTCAAAGATTCTGCAGCAGTGTCTGCACAAGAAGCGACCATTTTAGTGGTCTCCATAAACTGGGAAAAAATTACTGTTACACCAAAATTATTGTCTTCCCTCACAGAAATGTTTGCTTTGTTTTGTTTTGCTCCAATTGATTGCATATTTTAGAATGTAAAGAACTTTGCCTAAGCACAGAGCACTGATATAAGACAAGATCAGGAAGAAGTCAGTGGAGTCATATAAATGAAAGAAAAGTCTTTGCTGCAACTTGGTAGATTTTCAAGTATATAATCAGCCCTTATTCCTTTGCAGAAAAGTGTATAAGGACTGGAATTTCTATAGCTTTATGTTATAAAAAGTCAGATAATTGCAGTATGATAGGCCATAGCATAAAACATCCCACCATGTTGTTCTTTAAGGCAGAATCATTTTCAGATGCAAAACTGATTACAAAAATTTGTTGGAGGAACACTATTAAAAAGGTTTCTTTTTCAAATTTCCCACAAAAATGTATTACCCAGATTGAAAATGTCAGTTTTACTGTTCTTATAATTCTTTTTGGAGTTCTCTACAATTTGTTGAAGTCCTACTTGAAAAGCATATTCCATATTCCATTGATATCTCTCTAATAATGACACCTCTGCTGCTCTGCTCACATTTAGTAATTCACTGCTTATATACCTGAGAATCATTTTCCTGGCATTTCATTATTACCTTATTATTTACCACATATGTAGCTATCATGGGTGCTTTTCAGAGTCACTGAATTCCAGAGCTCAACCCTCCTTTACAGGTGAGACTTACTTTCTTTACTTCTAGATTTATGTGCTCTCATATCATTCATGATCCTATCTTGCCAAATGATCCAGTCAGTCTAACACAGTCCTGTGCCCATGGCTAGCTGTGACTCCACCATATTTTGAAGTTATTGGAAAGTTTTACAAGTAACAATTATGTATTTTTTGCTGGTTCATAATATTCTCCTACTGATTTATTGTGATTTTCTACTTATAATTAATTTCTGCATATGTTATATCAATAATAAAACATATCATAAAAAAAATAAAAAAAACTTTAAATCACAGAATCTTAGACTAATTTAGGTTGGAATGGACCTCTAGAGGCCACTTGATCTTTCCCTCTTCCCAAAGCAGGGCTGTATAAGACCAGGTTCTTCAGGGGAATGTTCAGTTGAGTTTTGAATATCTATAAGAAAATTCACAGCTTCTCTGGGCAAGTTGTTCCAGTATTTGACTACTTTAACTGTAGGAAGTTTCTCCTAATATCTTCTTGAAATTACCCCTTTTGCAACTTTTGTCTACTGCCTCTTCTCCTCTTACCGTGCACATATGAGAAGAGTCCAGTTCTCATAAAGTAGCTGAAGACAGCAGCAGCTATAAACAATATTAGACAATTAAAATATCAAATTTACACACTATATAAGGCTCTAAGTGGTTTAATATTTAAGCAAATATACTATCACATAGTCTGATGCTTCCATTTTGAAACTGGAATTGTGTAGACGACAAAGTCAAATGACAGAGAACTCAACCACAGCCAAACGTGAGATCTCATTAAAATATCATCTGTCTCTTACAAGTTTAATTTCCATAAAATCCTTTTATTTTGTATAGTTTTTATCTCCTGACTTTTAATTTCAGAGGCCAGTCATTCCTCTATTAGCCCCACTTTGGTCATTTCATAACAGGGTTGCACAACATCCTCTGCATGAGAGACATTGAAATTATTCAGGATTTGAAGATTCTTACACAGTGGGGTAGCTGTGGAAATCTGATGCATTAGATGACCTACTGAAATTTAAGATACTAATCATGCCCTATAAAACCTTACATGGCTTGGGACCAATCCACTTGGGAGACTATGGCACTCTTGCTGCTACTGATGTGTGTGGCAGCAATGCTCAAGCTGTCTCCCATTTCTTGTAAAGGAAAAGTATGCACCCAGCTGAACATTGCCTGCACCATTTCCTAAACGCTCAAATTTTCTTCAGAGTTCACTCTGCAACAGCTACATTTATACTCTGGAGAAAGCTGAATACAGTTAGGAGGTACACAGAGGGAGTAGGTGTATGCCTGCTTTGGGAACTGATTTAAATGCTGATGAAGTGTAATTTAGTCATATTTAATGTATAATTAAATATTAGACCACCTAGAGCCTTGTATAATGTCTTTATTATATTAAACTGAAATGAATAAAGAAACACAATCAGCTCCATTATTAATCCACTGGTGATTTATTGAGGTTACAGTTTTGTAATGCCACAGATGCACAGACACCACAGTGGGCTCTATGCTCTATGTAGCTCAGGTCTGGAAGACCTGACTAGGCTGGGCAATATGCTGGACAAATGTGGCCATATTGACTATGTCTATGCTGCTAAAGACTGATAACTGCTATGTCTATGCAGCTGGGGACTGATAACTGCAATGGCCAAGTGTATCGCTTAGCTTGTGCCCATAATAAATAGGGCATTTGTCCTGAAGCAAAAAAGCTGGATCATCCAAACCCGGAGAGTGAGCTAGCAATTCAATCATCTGAGTGATGAGGGTCTAAGATTCCAATTCAGTCACTGGCTCTCTTTTATTTAACAGTATAGATATACTTCCAGCTCTGGAGGTATTAAAAACTTGACTAAGCAAGTCCCTGAGGAACTGATGCAACTGGATCTACTCTGACCAAAATTGAATTAGGTAATCTACAGAAGTCCTTTATGGTTTAAATTATTCTAAGATTCTGTGAATGAGTATTTCTAAGGACAACGTGGTCCTATCTAAAGTAGTTAGTTGTATGCAGGTTTGCTCTTGAGTGTTGAGGTCAATTGGAACAGAACACCCTATACCCACAGCATTAAACTCCTCTCAACCTCCCACCTGTTGAGAATGATCGCTCACCCATGCTAGCCTCTGCACTGTGCCTGAGAATCATTCTGTGATTCTATAGAAGAGTCTGGCCTCGATCAAAAAAAGCCTGCCAGGGTCCATTCTAACAATTTCACAGGGTGGATGATCAAGTTCCAATACCTGGGAATGTTCCCTAGCCCTGTTCACTTGACTCATACAGGAATAGCACTTGAGTCTGGAAGCAGTTTAGCTAGTTCAGACAAGCCTTATAAATCTGAGCTGGCTTCATGCCAGGTGTTGTATGGTTGTTTTTTTTCCCTTTTGTGTGCTCTCCCATTTCGTAGAATAGAATCATAGAATCATAGAATGCTTTGGGTTGGAAGGGACCTTCAGAGGTCATCTAGTCCAACCCCCCTGCACTGAGCAGGGACATCATCAACTAGATCAGGTTGCTCAGAGCCCCGTCCAACCTGACCTTGAATGTTTCCAGGGATGGGGCCTCCACTACCTCTCTGGGCAACCTGTTCCAGTGCTTCACCACCTTCATTGTAAAAAAATTTCTTCCTTATATCTAGCCTAAATCTACCCTCCTTTAGTTTAAAACCATTACCCCTTGTCCTGTCACAACAGGCCTTGCTAAAAAGACTGTCCCCATCTTTCCTATAGGCCCCCTTTAAGTACTGAAAGGCCGCAATAAGGTCTCCCCGCAGCCTTCTCTTCTCCAGGCTGAACAGCCCCAACTCTCTCAGCCTGTCCTCGTAGGAGAGGTGCTCCAGCCCTCGCATCATCTTTGTGGCCCTCTTCTGGACACGCTCCAACAGCTCCATGTCCTTCTTGTGCTGAGGGCTCCAGAGCTGGATGCAGTACTCCAGGTGAGGTCTCACCAGAGCCGAGTAGAGGGGCAGAATCACCTCCCTTGACCTGCTGGCCACACTTCTTTTGATGCAGCCCAGGATACAGTTGGCCTTCTGGGCTGCAAGCGCAGACTGTTGGCTCATGTCCAGCTTTTCATCCATCAGTACCCCCAAGTCCTTCTCTTCAGGGCTGCTCTCAATCCCCTCATCTCCCAGCCTGTATTGATATCGTGGGTTGCCCCGACCCAGGTGCAGGACCTTGCACTTGGCCTTGTTGAACTTCATGAGGTTCGCGCAGGCCCAGCTCTCCAGCCTGTCCAGGTCCCTTTGGATGACATCCTGTCCTTCTGGCATGTCAACTGCACCACTCAGCTTGGTGTCATTTCTTCAGGATGCTGGCTTCAGGTGTATTCAGGTGGACTCACAGCCCACACTTAAGTTTGAAAACTAAATCAGACCAAGCACAGTGATTAGCTGCACTGTTGTATTAACATGTTGGTATGGTTTTGGCCCAGACCACCTAGCACTGTACAGACAAAACCAAGGCACCACTATGGATAGTACTTGCCAAGGTCTGCTCCTGATGGGCAGTAAGCACAAGGCCATCTTACTTGGAGAACAGAAGAGAGTTTAATCATGTAGACTGGTGCTATGGTGTGCCACTTGCCTTCAGAGTGGTCCCAGCCCACTTTGTTTGCTAACATAGACATAGTACTGATACTAAGGATCTGATCCTGACTAAATCATTTGCTTAGAACTCAGAAATGTTCGGCAAGATCCACATTCATCTGCTTTTCCTCATGGAGAATTTTGCAAGGTAAATAGAAAGACTGAGGTTTCCTGAAGTTTGGTATTTCTTGGGTTGATTAGTAAAGAACTGGAGAGTGAAAAAGATATTGGCTGTCACATAGATGTATAGCTCCAATGAAAGTATTATCTAAAAGATGACTACGCATTTCCAGACTTGCAGTATTCCAAAACAATGTACACTGGCTGCTTCTGAGACACCTCTTTCTCTAAAACACAGTTTTCCTAAGTTTTCTCATAGGGTAAGTTTGATGTCTTGTAAAACAAACTGACGCCAATTCTGTCACAAACATTATTCTTTTAAATCCTCAGTAAAGCTATAGTGGGTTATCTAGGTCTTGTCTTTTGCACTTCCTCATTAAACCTTTTCTTTTCAATCTTCAAATTACTTTTTCTTTTAACTGTTCACAATTCTGTGCAGAAACAGGAATACTTAGTATTTCCTAATGATTTTTTTATTACTTTTTTGACCAAAGTGTGTGAGATTATTACAAGGTTAGAGTGTTACGTGCCTTGAAATTTTCAAAAAACTTCAGCTGCAGAATCTTGAATTGTGTTATCTGTCCTCTTAAATATGCTGTTTGTAACCCCAGAATAGCAGCAGCACATTTTGTTCCACTTGGCAGCTGGGTGAACAGCAACATGAACAGGCAGCAGACACTGAAAGGGGACTCAGGACTGAAAATAGGCTTTTTAATTTTTCCTACTTATTTGCTGCCAGATGGTTTCCAATAGAATTCCTCAAGTGTTTCCTACTATATTGCAGGGAAGTAAGAATTTGAAGTGTCCTTAGACCAATCTTTGTGCAGTAGAGTGATGTGTTCAAATGGCAGGTATGAAATATTCAAATAACTGAAAAAGTGTTTACAGGAATCAACAACATTGTTGGTTATTCATCATAATCATCATAATCATTCTGATCATTCTGGTGTTTTTTTCTTACTTTTTTTGTAAAGGATCATATGAAAGTCAATGAACAGGTTTTGGTTTTTTTGGTGTGTGGTTAGCTGGGAATGAATCTTCATCTATAGAGTGTTTTACAGAGAAAATAGTGCAAGAAAGGCTCATGTTTGCTTGCTTATATTCTCATTTAGTTGGACATGGTGAGTCATTCGAAATAACAAATGTGAAGACAGTGAATGCTGATCACAGCTGAGTTCAGATCTGCATTATTTATGGGTAACCAATATGCAACTCAGCCAATCAAGATCCAAACTTCAGATTATTCACCTGCCAAATACACTTCAATAATAGATTTCTATAGAGCTCACTGAACCTTCCTAATGTTGATACAAGCTATGACAGTACCAAGAATTCTCATAACATCAAAACTGAATGGGGAGATATCTGTAGAAACATAACTCCTGAACTATAACAACTTGGCATCAATGATAATGACATTTCAAGACAGGAATTATAATATTGGTGGAAAAAAATGCAGAAAGAATTTAATTTCAACACACATTTTCAGCAGGATGGGATTTTCCTAAGCCCTTCTACATTATGATATTTTAAGTTAATTGAAAATATTTGTTCAGTTTATTATTTTTTTCAGTTCACTGCATTTATACTTAATAACTAATATGCTTTGAACTACAATAAAGTCCTTTTCCAAAAGATTTGATAGGGTCTCGAAGCACTGTCATATTTGATTGTAGAAAGTTTTAAAATATATGTACTGTCTCTAAGCATTAATAAAACCCACCAACACTTTAAAGTTTTCAAGTAAATCATAGAATCATAGAATAGTTTGGGTTGGAAGGGACATTTAAAGATCATCTAGTCCAACCCCCCTGCAGTAAGCAGGGACTTCTTCAACGACATCAGGTTGCTCAGAGCCCCGTCCAACCTCTCTGGGCAGCCTGTTCCAGTGTCTCCCTCATTGTAAAAAATTTATTCCTTATATCTAGTCTGAATCTACCCTCCTTTTAGTTTAAAACCATTACCCCTTGTGCTATTGCTACAGGCCCTGCTAAAAAGTTTAACCCCATCTTTCTTACAAGCTCCCTTTAAGTACTGAAAGGCCGCAATAAGGTCTCCTGAGAACCTTCTCTTCTCCAGGCTAAATGACCCCAACTCTCTCAGCGTTTACTCATAGGAGAGGTGCTCCATCCCTCTGATAATTTTTGTGACCCCCCTCTGGACCCACTCCAACAGGTCCATGTCTTTCCTGTGCTGAGGACTCCAGAGCTGGACACAGTACTCCAGGTGGGGTCTGAAAGGAGGACCCTTGGAATGACCTGTCAACTCACCTCTGTGCCTGGGAAGATCATGGAACAGATCATCCCAGAAGCTATGCTAAGGCACATGTAGGGCAGGGAGGTGATTCAAGACAATGAGCATGGCTTCACCAAGGGCGAGTCTTGCCTGACATACCTGTAGAAGCCCTTCTTATTATTTCTTGTGTCCCTTGCCAAGTTCAGCTCCAGCCTTGCTTTGACCTACCTGACACCATGCCTACACAACTGGACAGTGTCCCTGTACTCTTCCCAGGATACCTGTCCCTGCTTCCACCGCCTGTGCATTTCCTTCTTGCCCGTTAGTTTGACCAGCAGGTCTCGATTCAGCCATGCCAGTCTCTTCCCTTCCTTTCCTGATTTCTTACACCTGGGGATTGAGAGCTCTTGCGCTCTATGGAAAGCGTCCTTAAAGATCTGCCAGCTCTGTTCTGCTCCTTTGTCCCTGAGAGCAGTTTCCCAGGGGGCCCTGTTGATTAACTCCTTGAAGAGCTTGAAGTTTGCTTTCCGAAAATTCAGCATCCTGACTTTACTTTTCACCTGTCCCATACCCCTCAGGACTGTGAACTCCACCAGTGCTGAGGATAGGAAGTGAAAGAAATCTTTGGATACATGCTAATACAGATGAAATGGAAACATGTGCTTACAAAACCAACAGAAAGTTAAAAAAGATGGCACATGTTTCACAATTCTGAGATTTTGACAGGTGAAAGAAGGGACATAGTAGCTTACAATGTGTGTGAATAGTGGAGGCATTCTAGCTCCAGCAAGGTGAACTGCAAAAATTTTAGTGACTCAAGCTTTAAATCCTGGATTCATAAAAGCAATTTTTGACCAGAATCTTCAATAAATTGTACGTATTTTAATTTCTAGTTACTTGGAAGCCTGAATAAAGATTTTTAATGTGTTTAGCTGTTGTGTTTATACCTATAATTGACATTGTTGGTGTTCTGAGTTTCTAGAATCCTAGATAGTCAAATTTTAGTCCTTTACGTACAACTAATTAAGTCTATAGGGAAATTAGATCTTTGCTTGTGAACACCTACAGCACCTACAGTTTAGCCCCTCAGAACAAAAATTTTCTTTCAGTAATAACACAGAGTTGATGAACTGATGTTTTCTTGCACACAGAGGTGCATTAGTTCAACTAACAACGTGAGACAAACCTGAAATGAGACAGCACAATGTGAAAAGACATGCTTTTCAGGTTTCACTGTAGTGCAACAAGAACAGCTTTCAACTAAATCAAAGCAAGAAATCTTGAAGCCAGAAGCAGAAATGAAACAGTGCCACATCAATTTAAAGAAATAAGTGTATAGATACCGACAGACAGACCTTAACATACAAAACTTTGTCTGTTTGCACTGCTATAGTAATTAAAAATTTCTTAAATATGAGAGTAGGAGACTGACTTTTCAGCTATGCAAAATACCTCAATTTGTCTGGGAAAAATGATGCCTAATCTCATGCTGTTGAGATCAGCTGGCTTTTCAGCACTGAATTCAATGAAAAGAAGAGCCTGACGTCTGCTACGTGTAGTAATGCAATTGCGGAAATGTCTGTGAAGAATTGGTAACAAAAGGAAAGGTCTTGGTGATTGAAATAACACTGTGGCATTCAAATTAGTGCTTTCTAGTGCCTTCAACCAGTACCAGTCTTTATAAGGGGAAATATCTAGATTTAAGAGGTAAAATTATAAACTTCTTTTTAAAGAGCAAAATCAGAAATTCCCTCTAAGAAACTCTGTTGTCACAAGATTTCAATTCCTTATTTACCTGATATCAATGATACAGTGCTAAAGCCACCTGGAAATAAAATGACCATTCAACTCCAAATGAGATAGAAGACATAATGCATTTTTAAAAGAGACTAGCATTCATTTTCTCAAAGACTCTTCTCTGACTTTTACTTGAAATTAGACCATGATTTCCTCATTCGGCAATCAGCTAATATAAGCACCAGCTATGAGTCAGTCAGATACATAATGTAAGCAGGCATAACTTCATCCCGCTGAATTATTTGAACATAAGACTCTAAGAAGACAAAGCTCTACAAAACTCTACTCAAGCATATGGTAATATACATTTAGAAGAATGTTAACCTGTCATCTCTTCATGCCTTGTGACGGCAATGTTGACTCTTGTTAAAATCTCATACTTTTTTTCCAACAGTTCTCCAAGTGTTTTGAGGTTAACAAATCTGAATGAATCACAAAACAGTTCTTTATTCTTGCTTTGTATCAACATACAGTAAGGTCAGGTCAAATTGTTGCCTTACTGAAACACACCTATAGGGACTGTGTAAGCTTTCCACCTCTTCCTTGCCGTGCAAGTTTTCTAGCGTTTCCAGTAATGGCAATAGCCAACATTTTCAGGACTGACATCTTGAGTTACATATGGATTTAACACTGTTCAAGTGTCAGACTGTTTGTAAAACTTTTCTTCATCCCATCTGTAAAACAAGAAATTTAAGAATCATAGAATCATAGAATAGAATCATAGAATGCTTTGGGTTGGAAGGGACCTTTAGAGGTCATCTAGTCCAACCCCCCTGCACTGAGCAGGGACATCATCAACTAGATCAGGTTGCTCAGAGCCCCATCCAACCTGACCTTGAATGTTTCCAGGGATGGGGCCTCCACTACTTCTCTGGGCAACCTGTTCCAGTGCTTCACCACCCACAGTGTAAAAAATTTCTTCCTTATATCTAGCCTAAATGTACCCTCCTTTAGTTTGAAACCATTACCCCTTGTCCTGTCACAACAGGCCTTGCTAAAAAGCCTGTCCTCATCTTTCCTATAGGCCCCCTTTAAGTACTGAAAGGCCGCAATAAGGTCTCCCCGCAGCCTTCTCTTCTCCAGGCTGAACAGTCCCAACTCTCTCAGCCTGTCCTCGTAGGAGAGGTTTTCCAGCCCTCGCATCATTTTTGTGGCCTCCTCTGGACCCACTCCAACAGCTCCATGTCCTTCTTGTGCTGAGGACTCCAGAGCTGGACGCAGTACTCCAGGTGGGGTCTCACCAGAGCAGAGTAGAGGGGCAGAATCACCTCCCTCGACCTGCTGGCCACACTTCTTTTGATGCAGCCCAGGATACAGTTGGCCTTCTGGGCTGCAAGCGCAGACTGTTGGCTCATGTCCAGCTTTTCATCCATCAGTGCCCCCAAGTCCTTCTCTGCAGGGCTGCTCTCAATCCCCTCATCTGCCAGCCTGNAAATCATTTAACTATGAGATTGACTGCAATAAATAAGATTGGTTAAGAGACATAATCAAAGATATTGATTAAAATAACCATTACAAAAGAGAATTTAAAACGGATCTAGGATTTCATATGTTATCTCTGCTCCAGCAATTTGTCGCACAGGAGCTTGGTGCTCAAACACAGGGATTGATTCACAGCTCTTGATAAATCCATGCCTTTTGCCCACACACCTCCCATCAAGTTTCATTACAGCATTCTGTGAAAATTGATTGATTAGCTTGGATGTGGTTATGCCAGGGAAACAGACAAGCTCTTGCTTAATTCAAATACTTATAGTACTTATTTTGCTAACTAAATTTAACAAAATAATAATAAACTATCACTACTTAAACAACAACAAATAATAACACAACACACACACACATGTACACACACAGAGTCACATATTTACTTTTAGTTACTAATCTCCAGGTACTGTTATTTATTTCTTTATCTTGTTTTGGTCACTCTGGTCACTATTTTTCAGAAAAATATTCATGGCTTCCTTCCACCAGTCATGCTTAGTTCCTCTCTCTTATGGCCAACAGATATAACAGTTACTATGTACACATTTGGTTTTGGTAACATCAAGGTGCTAAGGGAGTGCAGTTAAGGTTACTCCACATTACCTGAAACAAACATGGGAAACATGCAGCACAGATTTATGACACTAAGCATGTTTTCATATTTAAAAGTTTCCTCATGCATTCTAGGAGTCTGGGATATCTGAAGCATTTTATATGGTGGTTTGGCATTGAATTTCGTATCCACTGTTACATTGTGCTTTACATACAGGGAATATGAAGCCAGAGTTACACATTAAAATACCCTAATGATTGAAGAGAAATATCAAGCAGCAATTGGAAATTCACTGTGAACATCAGCAAAAGAAATACGCCATTGAGAAGCAACTCTAGTAGGGTGTGCTGTAAATTTTAATGAGATTAGACTGAAAACTGTACCAGGATTAAGTTGTTCCTTTTGTCTTTTTTGAAAGTGTTTAGCAATTGTTAGCAGAAATATGGCATAAAATATTGAAAATCATTGTTTGTTGTACCTTGCCTTTTTTGCATACCTGAATTACTTAGTTTTATTTAAAAGGTAAAGTTATCCCAGCACACATACTTTTTACTAATGGTGAGTTTGGAAAGGAGAAAGGGGAAAGAAATGCACATTCTTTTCAAGGTTTCCATGCTTCCATCAAGTTCTGGACCCAATTGTATTTTTTAGGATTTTATCTGAAATTGTATGCATTTTAGTCTGGCTGAGGTATCCTTTTAACCAGGTCTGACTGATGAATTATTAATATAAAATTGGCAGTGCAAACTTCCCAATAGATGTTATGAAAATCAGACCATTTGTACAACAGGACAATGATGTTTTAGTAAAGAATATTTTTCTTTCTCTATAAATGCTTTTTCTTTCCAGATAATGCAAGGGATCCTCTGAATAGTATTCCAATATTTTAGCCATGCGCAAGAAACAACAACATTGATCATAGAATCGTAGAATCATTTGGAAAAGACCTTTAAGATTATCGAGTCCAACCATTAACCTAACACTGCTAAGTCCACCACTAAACCAGGTCCCTAAACACCACATCTACACATCTTTTAAATACCTCCAGGGATGGGGACTCCACTGCTTCTCTGGGCAGCCTGTTTCAAAGCCTGACAACCCTTTCCATGAAGACATTTTTCTTAATATGCAGTCTAAACGACCCTGGCACAACTTGAGGCAGTTTCCTCTTGTCCTATCACTTGTTACTTGGGAAAAGAGACTGACACCCACCTCACTACAACCTCCCTTCAGGTAGCTGTAGAGAGCGATAAGGTCTCCCCTCAACCTCCTTTTCTCCAGGCTAAACAACTCCAGATCCCTCAGCTGCTTCTCATAAGACTTGTTCTCCAGACCCTTCACCAGCTTCATTGCCCTTCTCTGGACACGCTCCAGCACCTCAACGTCCTTCTTGTAGTGAGGGGCCCAAAACTGAACACAGTATTTGAAGTGCAGCCTCACCGGTGCCGAGTACAGGGGGACGATCATTTCCCTAGTCCTACTGGCCACACTATTTCTGATACAATCCAGGATGCTATTGGCCTTCAGTTTTCAATTGGCCTTCAATTGGATGCTACTGATGCTTCAAACAGAATTGCTGTTAACAGTGTTGTCACCAAATTAGCTTTCAACTAGCTATGTTTTAGATGCAGAAGACTGACCTTTCAGAAGAATGCCATAACAACTTGGTTACACCCATTCTTTCCTTTGCTGGATCAATGAAAATGTAAAAGAGGAAGCAGTAACAGCACGAACGATGGAGAATTACTCATCCCAGAGCAGCTCATAGCCCACCAACTTGCATCCTTTGGATTCAGGTTCCCTCACGCGAGTGTTGTAGACAAGTGTTGTCCCTGAGCAAAAGCATCAAAATGAAAACAATTGCCTATGGTTCTGCTGGCAAGACTGTATATTTCACCTTTTGCTTCCATGCAGTGATGATGAAATCTAACCCCATCTAAGTTCCAAAAACATAAGCATTTCTGAATTATCCGGTCATTTTTGTTTTTACTGAAAATTTGACAAAAGATTAGGGCAACCAGAACTACAGCTTGCGGCAACAATATTATCTGTTGAATAATGGTCATTTTGGTAGGTTTATCTACTGTTAGTTACTATAAATGACCACCCTGTAACATTTACCGCAAGCGCTCTGTAATCTATCTCACAGGTTAAAATTCTTGTGGATGTGAAAGTTGAGAAAAGTGAAGCTTATTAAGCTATCCAAAAACTCTAGAGATTTTTTATATTTATATAAACCTTGTCTGATAGTCTAACTACAAACTTTTCTAAAAACAGCTAAATCCTGGCTTTCCAAGACCAACAGAGTGAAGCATCTTTTGATTTTTGAATCTCTTTATTTATATATTTATTATGTAAGCTATTATGTAAATAATGTTAAAGAAATATTACACTGTGTATGTACCAAACCATAGAAAATTACTATTCAAAGGTTAAGAAAGAAATATAAAAAATGCATATAAAATTCAAAAGAACAATGTAAATAAACAGTAGAAAATTACTATGGGAGGAGAAAAAGATATTGAAACTGGTCTTAGTAGAAAAGATTATTCTCTGTATTCCTTGTTAATGTCCATTCTCACAATGTGTGCTATAAGAATAGTTTTATAGTCTTTGGGAAAGTATAATCATATTTTTTCTCATTTTATGATTGAACCTAATATTTTAAGTGTAATTTTTGCACAGCACCCCATAGATTTTGGAAAATATCTAGTAAAATCAAGTGGCTTCCTCGTGTAATGTAACTGCAACACTGAGTAAGGGTATGCAAGTCTATATTCTTTCAGCTTAAATATGCTTCCCAAGACACACAAAATCAGTGGAAAGGCTATTTTGTTTTTCAAGAATCCTGCCCTAAGGTGAAGCTCGGATGTCTCTGTCTAGCCATGATCCCATGTTTGTAAAGCTCTTCTAAGGATGTAAGTGTCAATACACAATCTTTTTAAATATAACAGAAAAAACAGTGCAGGAATATTTTGATTTTAAGTTCAATTTCTAACAGTACATCCTAAACAGCAACAGAGTATCGTAACACCAGGCCATAGAGCACCATATGGGATGACATCATTCACTATGTGGTAGCTGTGCTACTATGAGGATATGAGCACATAATCAGAGTCTGAAAAAGGAATTAGGAGGAAGGTTCTATGGCCTAGTAGTTATGCCGCTGGTCTGTGACGGGGCAGATACAGCTTCTCGATCATTCTCTCAACACTGCTTTTTCTTTTTTCATTTTCCCACTATGCATTTGTAATATTTCTGCTATATATTTCTACTGTTAATTGGTTGATAACAGGAAGAACATATTGAGGAGACACCATAAACTCCAGAGCAGGAAGCTGGACAGAGTGCAGACATCATTGCTGTAAAGCTTCATTCAAAGCAGAGAAATTTTATGAATTGCTATCTTGGATTTAAAGTTCTACATTTTACCCTCATACTATTTACTGAGCCAAAGCATTCTCTCTGGATCTAAATCTCTGCAATAATGTATCCCATCTCTGTGAAAGGCAAATAACAGCTTTTCCTTGTAGTTTTTAAATTCTTTGGAGCAAATTCAGTTGAGTACAAAGGGGTCCAGATCTGAAGAGACTGCATTTTATAATAGCATAAATATATAAAAATACATCTGCACTGCCAAATCAAGATGAGAACAGCAGTGATCCTGAATTGGCTGCTGTCAATAAATTTTTGCATGCCTTTAGCCAGGCACTTTTCTGTACTGTGGTGCATCTTAGTGCCTGAAATGAAAATTTAAAATCCAAAGTAAATAAAGCAAAAAGGATTTGCAAGTTAATATAAATAACATATTCAGTGACATTTGATTAAAAAAAAAAAGACACAGATAGCAAGTTAGAAAAAAATTAAGGATACTGCCTGTGGTAAGGTGATTATCTTTTAACAAATGAGCCTGAAATCCCTGTTTTGAATGTGATGGAAGCTTTCCAAGTTTCAATGATAAATTTCCTGTTCCCTTTTTATTTGTAGTTGTTCCAGGTAGGAACTTTTCCTCAATGAAAAGATAGGTACTGAATCTAAAGCAACTATGATAACAGATGAGTAAGAAAAACTACTCTACAATCTGAAGAGCAAGTTTTCAAAGTGAAAGGCAGCAGAAGTAGAAAAGCTGAACAAAAGAGAGCAATAAAAGAAGACAGGTGTGGTGGGTGGGATATACAGCAATGTTTCACTAATTAAAACAGTTATTAAAATTTAAAAAAAATTGCAGCTACCTTCTTTTCTGATGGAAAACCCCAGGAACCTTATTAATTAATACTTGAGGAAAGAAGCTATCTTCACTTTACCAAAAACTCTGTGGTAGTTTGTAAGATATGCAATTTCTGCACCTCACACACAGAGATATGACAAAAACTGTGTAGTGTCCTGTCAATGATCCTTTACTGTTAATATACATAGTGTCTGGTTATTCTTAGGTGAAAACCAAAAACATGCTGAAAAGCAGTCCCTGAAGATCACCTCTGCAGGAAAGACAATCTTTTGTGCCTGAAACATATTACGGACCAAATTGAAGGACAGGAAGAATTTTACAGCAACAAGAGCTAAAGAGCACATCTCTGCATCAGCTTACTGTTTCTCTGAGCCACTTTCCCAATGTGCACTATAAATTTTATGAATTAGCAGAAAATAAAAGATTTGGGATTTTTCCCTTTTTGTTATAATTGATCCAGGATTTTCTTTTTTTCTTTTCCACATTAACATACTGGATTATGACAGCAATAATCTTTTTTTCAAAACAAAATTAAAGGTGTTAAAAACTCCTAATTAGAACAGAATTTTTAGTCATTTGTTTGAAATCTGAAATCTGGTTACAAAAAAATTATCTTTGACTGTGGTTGTTTTTTTCCCTAACAGCCTCCTCTTGGTTTGTCATTTGCAGACCTTTCACTAGTAATGTGCCCCTTAGACCTCCTCTGAAGACACTACTGAATGTTCCACGAAAATTTGCAACAGCATGATCTTCTTTTGGTCTCAGTTTGTGGTATTGAGCATAAA
>VYZW01052416.1:52198-63991 GCA_013401315.1 Balaeniceps rex
TTCTTCTCCGTCTTCATATGCTACCTGCCCATAGCGGGTGGGGGGTTAGAATAGATGATCTTTAAAGGTTCCTTCCAACCCAAACCATTCTATGATGATTCTATGATTGATGTCTTCATTCCTGGGTGGATTGCAGCTCACATTTACTTCCCAGAAGAGTGCATGAACAACTACTCTATATTGTGTTCTGGAGAAGGATGCATATTCTACCTCTCCTTTTGAAGCCAGTCCATTGTGCAATATAAAATATGAGAATGATAGGGCCAGAACCGGAACCACCAACTCTGGCAGGTCCAGACCCCACGTAGGTGATGTGTTCTGCATTGGACATAGAGCAGACAGGAGTCAGACCACCTCCACATTTTACATTATGGTGACCATTATCTGGAATTTCTGGATAGTGTCTAGGGAGTCAATTCCCAAAGCAGTAAACTGATAGATTATAGCTAAGAGCAGCACATTAGCATCCAAATTGGAGGATGAGGATATGGCGGTTCTTCAGAAAATGAAGCCTGATTCAGTGGCCTAGGAAACAGTGGTTCAGCCAGGAAGGGGAAAATCTGAAGTCCATGACTTAATTTCCCAGAATTTATTTTTAAATCTTTTTTCCCCCAAAGAAAGCTTTCTGAAAGTGAACTGAATGTCCTGACTATGCAACCACCTAGAGCAAACGCCTATATGTAACCACTGTGATGGACTATGAAGTACTCCAGAATGAAGCCATTGGATTGAATAATTGATCCACTCTTACCTAAACAGGTGCTTCAAACAAAGTCCCAAATGGAACAGAATGTAAGCAGTCTGGATCTCACCTGGATACATAATCTTAATCCTCCTAACCTCTCTTGCTTTGTTAAAATGCCATCTGACCCTGGAAGAAGGTAAAGGCCTGTCTTTCTCCAGAATCACCATATCCTTGCCTGCAGGGCCTCATCTGCTTGGTGCTCTCAGAGCAAGTCTAAGAGCTCTGGCTCCATCCAAAATGTGTCTGTGAACATGCCCATCTGCCAATTGCTCTGTATCTAGGGCACTACTGAGGTTAAGGACATCTTAGATTCAGGTGGCTCCTTTGCTTGAAAGGTATTTTTATCCAGGTGTCTCATGTCTTTTCAGGACTTTTTGTCCCTGTACTGTTGGGTATGTCAGGATAGGGTGAAAATAAATACATTCAGTTTCTGCTGTTGGAAATCTTTCTACTTTGAATGAAATATCTAAATATTCAGGAGACCCAAGAGAAAATAAGCACAAAAGTAACTGCAATTGAGTACTTAGGACACATCTGAGGAGGAAGAAAGACTGGAATTTTGCCTTTGCTCTGGTATTTTAATTTCATATTAAGTATTCAATGGACAATGGACTGATATCTAGGCTGCCCTCCCTTTTCTAGAGGAGTTCTCTAATCAACACATTTTAGACTTGTGGTTGCATTTTCTCTCTTTCCACTCATTTCTGACACTAAATTGCTCCAAGTTAAACAACAGTTTCACTGAAAGAGACTAAGAACCTTTCCCACACTTTGTTCCTCGAGAATATAGGATATCTTAATGATTAGGTCTTTCTTGTGCAGTAAGAGATATGGGTTCAAACATTCTTCATTCTCTGCTGTAGCTGTGGTAGATTGTAGCTTTCAATCGGAATTTTTTTCAGTTCTTCTCTGTGTATCAGAAATTTACAAATTATTTTTTGGCAGAAGTAAGGCTGAAGAAAACAGACCAATCCGAGGGAATGTAGGCACAACGCAGGTGACACAAGTCACCTGAAGGAGGGAGGGAGATCTCAATGTGTCTACTGCTTTCACTTTCTCCTGTGCTGTAGCTCTTCCTCTTGCTTTACAGCAGAGTAAAAGACTTCACCAGCTTCTACTCCACAAGGAAGAGGAAAACTAGTCCCCTGAAGCAGATGCAATCCACTATTCCTTATATGCCTTTCCTTTCTTAAAGTACAGCAATTGCTTTTCCTTCAGTCCAAATCCTAGGGATCATCCATCACAGCTCCAACATCATGATCTGCTCTTTTGCTGTTCACTTCTGGCTCAGGCTTTCTGGCCAAAACCTTTTCTGCCCATGCTTTCTAAGCCCCTTAATCCTACATAGCCCCCATGCATTTAGGTAATTTTCTATTCTCTCAGAGGTGTAATGATACCTTGGTGTGGCTGGAAATCACAGTGGTAAGAGTCTCCTATTAAGTGATGGGCCTAAACGGCATTTTTGTGATCCTTGATTGAATCTTAACAGGGAAGAGTATGACCCCATTGAATTTCATAACAAAATTTTTATTGAGCCAGGACTTAACTCTTCATAAATGTTAAAGGGGTGTATATAGTATATTTTGCTTTTGTCTCTTTTTATTGATTTGTTTCATAGACTTTTCATTTTCCACTCATACACAGTATGATAGAAATCATAGTTTTGTGAGCATGCCTTTAACAAATAGCTGTGGTTCAGTCATCTCACAACATCATTAAACCTCACTGATAGCTCAGCTCTCATTAAATCACAAGCTACATCACTAATCACCAATATTAAGAATATAACAATTATTTTCCATAAATGTAAAATGTCTGGAAGAAAGATTTTCCTCTGTTCTATTAAATTTTATTATAACAAAAGATAATACATTTAACAGACAGAAGTATTCTATCAAATGTTTTATTATGTCATTAAACCTTAAATATCTTCCAGCTTTCAAGAAAAGAGAACAGATTATGCATTTAGGAGACTTCATAAACAAAGCCTGAAATTTCATTCAACAATTAAGAAAGTAAAGAAAAAACTTGTTTCACTTATTTTTCCCACGGGTTCTTTTTTGAACCCACTTAAATCTGAAATAATATGAATAATTATAAGTGCATATAAATGGAAACAAACCTAACTTGGTCTCTACTATGCAGTCTAGGATTCTTTCACAGGTATTATTGTTTTTCATTATTCAAAGGTTACCACTGGAAAAAAAAAAAGCTCTGGCTGTAAAGAACAGGAAAGAGGAACAGCAAAACATAATTACACCTACTACTGTAGACTATAGTTAGAGTATAGTTAAGCAACACACTATCAAAGTTAGTTAGCAGAAAGTTACTGTGATACATTATTTCTCATTTTATAAGAGCCACTTTTGAGTGGCTGTAAGATTAGTAAGTGTAAAGTTCAGGAGCTTTCAAAATGCAGGTCACTACTTTGTTGAGGAGATTAAGCAACTTTCAAAAACACTTTAAGCAATTTTTAATTAATTCATCTTCTTTTTGATGCCTCCAGAAAGGGCTGTTAAGAGCAGGATGTAATTGGGGATCAACACCCAAGGCTTAAGTAAACAAATCTGTTGCTAAAACCAGTCACCTCTGACAAACAAACTCCTCCTCACTCTCTGCTGAGCTGGTGCGGTGTGAGGAGCACATGTCTGCACCACGGCGCTGAGCTCCGCAGTGCTGGCAGGCAGCCCATGCACGGGGGGGACCCCCGAATTCAGCCTGGGGCTGGGTGACACATGAGGCAGATGATCATCCTTGAACGGTAACAGTCACATATGTTGAAAATGAGGTAGAAATTACTGCCAGAAGGCACTGAAGAGCTAAAACGCTCTCAAGCTCTGGTTGAAAAAGAAATTAGATAAATGCATGGAGAATGGGTCCATTTGTGCCTATTAAAGCCAGTGAACCAGATGCAGTCTCCAGCTCAGGTGTCCCCAACTCACTGACTGCCAGAGTCCTACCAAGCAGAGATCTGTCAGGGTCTGGAGGGCACCAGTGGCCTTACCAGCCCTGTCTGGCCTCCCCAAGGCATCCCCTGACCCTGCCCACAGTCCAGGAACCCATTGCTTCCCCGGGGGGCTGTCAGGCCCTGCCCCAGTTATGCCACAGCAGGGGCGGTCTCCAGCTCCTACAGCCCTGCTCTGCCCAGCCACGGGCCCATCTGAGCCAAGCCCAGCCTGGCCCTGACCTATCCCTGTCCCCAGGGAGGTGGCAATGCTGGGTTTGGGGCTGCCCCGGGTGCCTCCAGCTGCCCTGCTCCCTGTCTGGGGCAGCGGGATTGGCCCTGGCTGCCAGGCCCTGCCCTGTTTCCTCAGGGAGTCCCAGTCCCCGTGGCACGCTGCCAAGAACTTCTGTAGATTGCCTGTTGCCGTATACTTCCCTAACCTGGTCTAAGCTACACTGGTCCAAGTATCACCAAAAAAATGGTGCAACCTGAGCGTAAAGGCACCAGGCTGACAGCCACACCCGGAGGAAGCAGCATGTTTGTATCTGAATGACACATGCCTGAGGAGATGACTGGGCTCCAAGTGGCTCAAAACTGGTCAGACAATGGGGTCTTTCTCAGGAAAGTGCAGTACGTCCACATGTAAAAGCCTCTCTACAGAGGCTTGAAAACACATTAGAAATAGTTTAAAGACACTCAGATTGATGTCCGGTGTCTATAAAACAGATATTTTCCAAATATTATCTCTGTATTAGCAGCCATAAAGACAAGCAAGTTGAGAAACTCAGTAACATCAAGGAAGAATGAGTGTTTATGCTCTGAAAGACATCTTTCTTTTTAAAAAAAATGGCTGAAGCTTATACTTTGGTCTTATTAGTTGGTCACAATGCTTTAATTGTTCCCAGACGCTTTAGTGTGACAAGACAGAAAGTGGGGGATGGTGACTCTTGTGACTTCACAGTAACAAATACTATGTTCAAGCATAAAGCAATAAGGTAGTGGACTTTTCACGTGCAATGGATCAGTGCATTTACAGTCAGATTAACTACCTCATCATTGCAACAAAGAACTATCAAGGTGTGATAGAAAGTCTTTTCTTTAAAGAGGTTGACACAGAACCGATCATAATTTACCAACAGACAGCACTGAAATTAAGCTTTCAAGTAATAAGTTGCCTGTAAATATCCTTAGAGTTCATTTTAACACAGACAAACTGGAAGTCCATGAAAAAATCAGATAAACAGAAAGTGTGTCAGTCAGCTTCTGTTCAGATGGCACAAATCAGAAAGGGTACACCAGTTCTTCCTTCTCTGAAGATGCTGCAGACAAAGTCCTGGAGAAATGTTCCACGGAATAAACCTTTCATCACAAGGACTATGTCAGCAACACAAGGACTCTAAGGCCATAGCCATAGACAGACGTGTAGTACAAAAATATTGCAGCACAAGATAAGAAGTCATTGCAATAATTAAAGTGTTAATAGAAAATTGACTCAGACAACCATGCCATAACATACCGGATTCTTCTTCAGCAAACTCCTGTAGGAAGGCTACCAGATTATCAAGTTTCTTCTGAAAGTTCACTTCAGTAGAAAAAAAAGTGTTAGCTTGCTTAATACTGGGATATAGACTGCCAAGTTTTGCAGAATATGATCTGAGCCAGAAAGCAGACAGGAAAAGATCTAGGCAAAGAACTTAATGCATTACGGTAGTTATCTTCCGGTAACTAAAAAAAAATGTGGGTGTGGTGCAAAAATTGAGAAATAGTAACACCCCTCTTAGAATACCATAAACTTGTCAAAATGATTTGGGAGTCTGGAATATGACCCCAGACTAGAGTACAGTCCCTAGTTATTTCTAATAATAACTAGTATTTCTTTGAGTGTCGGGACTAATGAAATCTGGATTCTAGTATCTCTCTCTTTCCTGTGGTCTTGGACATTGAAAAGGCTTAGTAGCTGAAGGATCTTTCTTCTACCCGACAGCCTATTGTGTCTTAAGATCTTTGAGACCTCTGCCCTCTCCAAATTTTGACCAAGATAGAACACTTTCTAACTGAAGAACAAGTTTGGTTTATGTTTGAAGGAGGAATCATGAAGCATATATTTAAATTGTCTGTCCTGTCTATGTAAGATAACACTGGAGGATGAATCTAGTCAAAGTCCCTGTGTATTTTGCTAAAGCATCAGACTAATGTGGAAATTCTTGGGTGCTCATGCAGCTGACTAGAACTGATGAAAATGTTACATGGCCAATATAAAATCTTAACAGAAGCGTGATGACTTTCTTGCTTATATGGTGGAGTAAACTAATTACTATGACTTGGATATGGGTGTCAGACAAAGACATTACAGAACCTTCTTTAGCTCATCCATAAGAAATCTTAAGTATATGTACTAAACTTAAATGAATACATAGAAAATAGCAGGAGAATTGTCCTGGTTTTGGCTGGGTTAGAGTTAATTTTCTTCGTAGTAGCTGGCATAGTGCTTTGTTTTGGATTTAGTAGGAGAAGAACGCTGATAACACACTGATGTTTTAGTTGTTGCTAAGTAGTGCTTACACCAGTCAAGGACTTTCTTTTTCAGCTTCCCATGCTCTGTTGTGTGCACGAGAAACTGGGAGGGGGCACAGCCAAGATAGTTGATCCAAACTGACCAAAGGGCTATTCCATACCATACAATGTCATGCTCAGTATATAAACTGGGGGGAGTTGGCCGGAGGGAGTGATCGCTGCTCGGGGACTGGCTGGGCATCAGTCGGCAGGTGATGAGCAGTTACATCACTTGTTTTTTCCTGTGTTTTGTTTCTCTCTCTCTTATTCTCCTTTTCNAATGTATCCATGACTAGGTAGAACATTATTCATTTCTGTTTCACCAGTTTGATTTGATTGGATCATCAGAAGAAAAAAGTACAATAATCTAGAAAAAGTCATCCTTGAGGGACATGAAGAAGAAAAGGTTGTGGTAGAATGGCAGTCCCTCTCTTTCTGCATCTCCTTATAAGCATGAGCATTAAGCAACAAAGACATTGGAAGCTTTCTGCCTTTGGACTGAGATGGCAGGGGAGATTGCGATGTGTTAAATACACCTTCTGTACGATAACAGAAAGATTTTACAGCACAAATATAATGATATTAGGTATCCTCAAGATGACCAGATAAATATAATTCAAATCTGTTACACACTTGAGCTGATAAACGGGGGAGAATCACTGAACTGGTCTTTCAAGTATTAGTATTAAATGCCGGTATCAGGAAGGAGCATAGTAATGTAATGAGCTGAACAGTGCTCAGCATTGTGCGGCTTCACACAGATATGCGAAGGTCACAGGACACAAATAAAACAGTTTGTGAGCTTTGCAAGTTTTGCATTTAAGACTTTGCCTTAAAGAGTAAAGAAGTCAAATCTTCAACCAAATATTTGGTGATGAATAGCGAATAAGATTTTATCAATAAAGGTTTGCTATTTTAGGGTGTCTTATACAACAAAATCTTTAATTAATAAAAGGAAGCTGTTTCCCGTGTTTCAAAAGAGAATGGAATTTAGGTTTGAGAAAGTTACTACTCTACCAACTACAAACTCCTCTTACACTGTTAAGAAGGGAGCTTTCCTTTCTCCATTTGCTATCCAATTCTGCCAGCCTCATATAAAGATAATAAAAGTTTAATATGTGTGTGGCCCAAGTGAATTCAAATAAGATTGCAAGTGTGTTAAGGTGTTGTTTTGCTTAACGAAAGATGTTAAAAATTGCCTGTTTGCGTCGATTTATAGCATTTTAAGGAAACAAAGCCTATCCTGAGAAAAAGGTCAGACTGCTTGAAACAAAACAAAAAAGCTTAAGTATACATAAATTATTCTGCATTCAGAATCAAGGGAAGTAAGGGGAAGATCTGTTGCTAGGAGATTGTGGCTAGAAGGTATCAGGAGAGATTGCTTTATTTTAAAGATTAGAACCAGTAATCAAAATACTTAGCAAGTAATAAAATAGCTATATGTATGAGCTCAGTGCAGACCAGGTGAAGTATGAGGCAAGTGCTAGAAAGCTTATGAAAAGTGCAAATCTTCGAAAACAGTTCAGCTATCATGACATACTGGCCTGATAAAAGCAGCTCATTATTTGCTTGCTTACAATTAGGACAGAAATTCGGTTGGGATATAAATTAAGGAATAAATATTGATGAATATGTCAAGAAGGGACTGTGATTTAATTTATTTCTGGTATTTACATGGTGACAATTTGTAGGTCTCTAAAAGTTTTTAAATGAATAGCTGTAAAACATGTTGCAGCCACAGAGAAAGAAACCTTGTTGCAGAGAAGAGATGAAAATATTTTTAAAGTTAGCTCAAATTGACCAAGTACTTTCAGATAAAGGAAAGAAGTTTGGAAAATTTGAAGCTTTTCAAACCTACAATTTAAAATGAATGGCTTTGTGACATTTATATAAAGCTTTTATTTTGTAGAAATTTAAAACAAAAGTAATAGATATAATTTAAAACAAAGAAAAATGAATTGAGAAATAAATATTTAATTTTGTCTTCAAAAGTTTTTTTCAGCTCAAGGTTTTGGGTTGTATTTTAGGTGGGAAAAAGGTGTTATTTTAGTTAAAAAGTCTCAGCTCTTCTACTTCAGTGTGACTCAGTCAACAGAGAGGTAGAGTTTTCATGGGATATGTGGATGAACCATAGAATTTAAAAAAAAAAATTATTTCCTTAGTTTGGTAGCTGTGAAACATCTCTTGCTGGTGTCCACATCACTGCATGGCAGGAATTTTCAGATATCTAGACCTACTGAATATGTGTGGGAACCCTGGATACAGGCCATATGTAATTAATTATGTCTAAAGTTGAAATATTTTGAATTATTAAAATATGATCAAAATAATTTAAAATAGCGTTGTTTTTTAAAAAAATGTATAGTTTCTGAAATGTTAGAACAAATATTTTGCCTAATTGTAATTAGCTGGTATTTTTTCACTCCTACTTCATGCTCAATTTCCATCTGACATTTCAGGCCTTTCGCTGGATGATATTACAGAGACATTTGTTATAAAGAAGATACTATCAGAAAACTGGTTTGTATATGAAACATCCCTCAAAGAGCAAAATAAAAACTCGGCGTGGCATGTGACTTCCCTCATGTAGTCATCCTAAAGCATCAGGGCAGTTATTCATATTTTGTGGTGGGAGGACACCCTTCTGCAATTTTTCTTTAGTGCCGAGCCAGCCTGTTCAACACATAAGCCAGTCAGCTACAATTAGGCCCCCTCATGTAAGAGTCACTTAGAGATTTTAACTTTGCAGTGTCAAGCCCTTGTTCACAGCAAGCCAGATGATTTTCCAGCACCACATGGTAGCCTGGTAGCTCATTTTCAGCTATGTTGTTGTACAGGGTGAAATCTTAGCTTTTGCCTGCTCTTTCATTTATACGTTACTTACACACCCGTCTACCTTTTGGAAAACACTTAGAGGTTCTCATTAGGTTGAATAACTGTGGTCAATTAAGCCTAGTGGGATTTACATCTAGTGTTCTTTAATCTTTTTCTATCCATTAACATTATTTTTCAAATGTTAGTGACTAAGCAATATCAGAATTTACAAAACCAAAACTAACAAGAAATGAAATGTTCTGCATTACTGAAATCCAGGGAGATCTTCATGTCCAAATTCACTTCTCTGGCTACTGAAGAGCTAAACCATTCTGTAATTCTATGATGTCCTCACCCTTCTGCTGTCTGAAAGTATTAATCAAGACGAGACACAGCCTCAATAAATTATGCAAAGTCCAAAATCACTCAGGCACTTTGTCTTTCTTAGTGTTAATTTGCACATGCTTGCTTTACAGTAGCAACAGCACCTTATAGCAAAGTGCAGTACCTGCTTTCTAGTGGAGGGTGAAATGATTAAAAGTAATTATTTTTTGTTTTAAGGTGAGTTTTACTTGATGAAATTGGCAAAATGGGATCAGTGTTAAGGCTATGAATTTTCCGAATGAAGTTTCATATATTCAAGCATATCTTGACATTGAGATGCTCTGACACCTTGCAGATATATGTGCCATTAAAGAGAGACTGTTACTATCAACAAAAAAAGAAACCCAGTTGGGGTCAGGAAAATAATTTATTAAAATTAATTTAGTGATTTGTTTCTTTAAAATGTGAATACGTTCATACCAGTGTAGTGGTTGAACTGTTCCAGGCTGAAACCTCATTTGTATATAAAATGAAAGACCTTGTCTTGGGAACATATGGTCTATACAGACTTAAAAAGCAAACAACTGTAAAAAGAAGAGATAATTATCCTCAATTTATATGCAGAAACTAAGGCACAAATACAGAAGCGGCAGGACTGATTTGAACAGTTGTAGCTGTCCATGGTGTACATATTTACGTGTAAGCCAATGACTTTAGGGTCCCTTTTAAATCAGGTTTGAAAAACAGGCACTTCCAAGCTGTAATTCTCCTCAACATAACTAAGTATCTAAAGAGCAGATAAATCACACCCTAAAAATGTCTTTTTCTCTCCACTGACTATAAAGGCAATTTAATGTCTTTATCTCTGTTAACAACTATGCTTCTGCACAGCTAGGTTTAGTCCAGTGAATTGCATCTGGATGACTAAAGTCACATAGCAAAGCTGTGACAGACTTGGAGATTGAGTCAAGGTCTCTGGAAATCCCTATCAGCTCCTTATCAAATCCAACTTTTTCTTTGCAAATGATTCTTGATCATCTGAAAGGCAAATTTGAATGCAGTGTGTGAATTCCTGTGAATTTCATCTTTCACAAACTCATTTAAAGATTCTTTACAATTTGTACTAATTTATTAGGAACTTATGGAGGCTACCATTTAATTTTGGTCTTAATCAATAGGTAGCTACCAAAGCAAAGATCTCCTTTCCTAAGAAAAACAAACAAAAAGATGCTTTTCTATATATAAAGGTTTAATTCATTATGTTTGGTAGAAATATTTCATGCTCTCTGCTCAATGCTGTTGGACACTTAAAATTAATGGACGAATACTACTTATATATGCTGCAATATCAGTTTTTCAGAAATTACTACTAGACATATAGCTGCAAGAAAATTTGTCTTTAAAAGTATTTACCTGAGACAACATGCCAAATTCAATCATACGCATGCAAGGTAAATTTTCCTTTTGCATTGCATTTTCATTTTCCATTGACTTTGGTGGGGATTGTAGCATTTTTGCAAAGAGTTAGACCCATTGACCAGTGTAGACCTATACCAAGAGCGGTTTTGGGGTCTCACTGGAGTGTAACACTCACCAGAAATCTTTGTGTCTGAGCTGTGAAAACATTATACTGTGATCAGAGGATAAAGCCAGCCTGTAATAGACAAGTCAATCTCAGACTGTTAGTGTTACTGTCATCTGTGCATTTTGAGTCTGCATAAGGACAAGTGCAACAGCTAGAACATCAACCCACCTTGTATATTTTTTTTACTCTCTGAACAGCCTGACAGATCCCACCAAACAATCTGATATCTTTATTAGTCAGCAGGAACTTAAGAAGTCCACTAATTCTCTTCAGTCATTTTCAGGGAGAAATAGTGCTAGAGCAATTACAGGTCTGTAGGAGTGAATACCTGCAATGAACCTTTATGTTAAGAAAGTTTTGTCAGGTAGTCTGAAGCAATCTTATTACAAAGAATGAAGGATTTCAGATGAATTACCTAAGGTGACTGTTATGTCATCAAAATGTCATGTCTGCAATTGACTAACTGAAAAGTTGACTCTTCTGCATCTAAGGAACTGAACTGATACCAAAAACAACTGGCCTAAACTACAGGTTTATGACAATAAGTATTTGTTGCGATGCTTATGTTAGGATTCTAATAAGCCTACCACTGTTGTGTGGTATTCAGAAATACATAAAATACAAGTAACTTTTTGATCTAACTTGTGTCTCAAAAGTGATTTGCTAGTTGATGTACCTGATTACTTCATAATTACCTCATTAAAAAATTCTCTAACAAACAATTTCTATGAGCAAGTTCCCTGAAGCAAAATGCTTTTTTGAGTTGCATAGGTGTAAATCTACAGCAAATCAACACACTTCAGCTCAGCAGCTACTTTAGATTTTGTG
>VYZW01052417.1:4016-17780 GCA_013401315.1 Balaeniceps rex
ACAGGCATGCTGGGATTTAGGGAAGTGAATGATCCAATTGGTTTCAAAGTGTCATGAAACTGTACCTTCAGAGTGTGATATAAGGTCTTTTGAAGTCAATATAAAGGAAAAAAAGGTCAAGAAGGGGCAATCCAACTTTCAGAGAAGTCACAGAATAGAGCCTTTAACATTTCCCATTTTTTTAATTAACAAATGAAAATAAATTATAAAGTCAATGGATTTTCTTACAGGAAGCCACTGACAAACCCTACCTCCCTATCTGGCCTACAGTAAACAACATTGTCCCTATTTCACTTAGATCTGGTTTCTTAATACGCACGTATCTAATAGTTAATATTTTTTTACCTGTAACTCCTATTTATACATATACCTATGTGTACCATATTTTATTTTAAAATATACATTACCTAAACATTTATACTCTTCTCTAGATAGTAGGTTTATTTTACCAGCAGCATTATACCATCTGGCCTTTGCTGGTTCTCCAGAGAATTTTGTAATATTCACAGCTGTCAGTTTTTTAAGCTATCTGGTATTTTACAATATCTGATCACCATTTAACACGTACTTTAAAACAACAGTTAAAGCTTTGATTTTTGCTCTTCAGATAAACAGCAGCTGTATTTTTAATTGACAGGAGCCATTATCTCCTGAATTGCAGGGAAAAGCACCTATGTTACATGGCATACAACTAGATTGCAAGGTGAATTTAAATGGTATCCCTCTAAAGAAATACCTTGATTTCACACACTTGACGTGATATAATCATATAAGATATCTGACACCAGGGCAAGTCTTAATTTTAAAATGTAAATCTACAAAGTTTAGTGTGAAACACTCCTGCTATTCTTTATTCCAATGAAAGCTATCTTAGTAGAGCAAAGTAAAATGAAACATGTGAATTACTTCCTTTTTTAATACCACACATAATTCATATTTGAGACAGATTGCTGAACAACATAATTGAATTGGAGAGCTCTGGAGGATTCATAAAAGAAATGCATGAGAACTTCCACAGTTACATCAGATATATAACATTTGCATAAACCTGCACACTCAAGATCATGCACTGCTTGAAATTAAGAATACCCTTCTCCTAAGCTGGTTATTTCATAGCTGATAGTTCAGAAGTAAAAATATGTTTCATCTTCAAAAGCTGACTTTTCAAATGTCCTAAAGTAGTTGGTTTACTAACATAATCTAGTACAATCCTTCCTATTATTCAGCCAAATAACAAGTTTACAGGAATTAGGACAAAGATGTAGGGGGAGCTTTGAAACCGAAAGCTGTGAAGCTAATAAAACCCCTCATCTTCGATCTGAGTACAACAGTTGGTGAAATTCTGATTCTTTGACATAAATTCCAGAATTCTTTTATTTCAGTAGGACCAGGAGATTTTCATGAACTCTGTGATTAGGTTCATAATTTTACAGACCATTCAATTCTTCCACCTTTATTATAGTATTTGTATTGCAAATAATATAAGTACTAAAAAAGACCAAACTCCTGACCCCTTAACTGAGACTAAAGGTTGTAATGAATTTAGGTTAGGATTGCAAGCATGTTTCCACATCAAAAAAAGGTCAAGATACTGACATGTTGGGTATGTTGCGTATGGAGCTATGTCTTTATGAAACTCTAGTTATTTTGTAAGAATTGTCTACTTTATTGATTTAAAACAGGGGAGAATGTAGTTTGCCCATAAAAATGGGGATCCAGCTAGCCTGTTGTCCTCTGTGAGAAACCCACTGTGCACCACTTTTTAAAACAGCTGGTTTAAAGAACAGTATCAAAGCCTATAAAACAAATGGTTTAAGAGAAATTTTCTATATATGAACGGTTTCATATAATACCATTTCTTATATTAAGTTCCCTATATTAGTGTTCTATAAGCATATGCGCATTTTTATAAACAGCCTTAGCCTCTAGAAGCAAAATCTAAACTATGCTCAGCATTCTTTCTGCCACAATTAAGCCATTATGAGTTGAAATTCTGTGTTTACTGTTGCATTTTCAGTTCAAAGGTTATTATTTCTTTGGTAATTGAGTTTTACTGGTTTTGCATAATTTGCATTAATTACAGTAATTAATGGTAATATTACTCTGCTAAGCATATCTTCTCTGTCGCGTACCCAAAAGCTGAGCAAGTGACAATTCATTGTGAGTATTGGAGAGGACAGATAATATAATATGAATAGCTTATAAAAACTGCTCTTAAGTTTGTCAGTGATAAATTTTAATGGGGACAAATAATTACAGCTGCTATTGCAGTAAAAAGGGCTTTACAATTCATTTGCTTCTGCCTTACACATTGAAAAATAATTGAATTTTTTCATAAACTGTAATACTTTGGCTGCCAAAGATCTATATTGAACACCGATAGATAGAGCTAGAATTGGAGAGACACAATGTGTTTTCCATATATTTTTTCTCCACGGTGTGTTCACAGAGGCTTAAGAAAGTAGTAGGTACTACAGATATAAGCATGGCTTACCCAACATCTTGTTGGACTGGCATGTAGCAGTAGAGGTGGCATGTATGCATTGACATTTCTTCATCCTTATTTACATGTACCAAGCCTACCATACCTAAGTATTTCCAAAGTAATAAACCCTCTGACAGCACAGTCTTATCAAAATGATCTTGTATGCAGTCAGATGGAAGTTATTGCTTAAAATTCAGCAAACCTTTTGAACATAGCCACACAGCAAAGTTGCCACTTCAGTATAGTCAGATTCACACCTAAATACATATTTACTTTTGCTTTTTGCTGTCTAAGACATCTTTTAATGCCTCCCATTTGCAATTTCATAACATGAAAAGAGAAAGACTAATTAGATTATTTAGGTGTTGATGGTTTGTACTAGGATCCTGAGAGGGCAGAGGAATGTTGACAAAAATTGGAAATTGAACATATGAAGATAATGAAGAAAAACAGAATGTAAATGAAGTGGCTGAGGAGATAGGGAAAGAGTACAGGATCTGTGCAGCTGGTCCGAGTGACTAATAGTAATTAGAGTAACGGAGACAGGTAGTGAGGTAAATCAGAGGCTCATAGACAAAGAGTCAAGATTTTAAGCAGGTAATGAAAGTTGAATTGAAGTCACCCATACAATTCTTTTTTAAGTCAGTTAATATTTTTCAGCTGTGTTTTTGGGGAGCAGAATATACTGCCCATGGATTCAGAGAGAGCATATGAAATGCCATTAATTCAAAGAATTCTTTGTTAAGTCTTCTCCACAGCTTCTCTAAAATTTGCTAAGCTGCTACATGGTGGACTGTGCCAGGGGAATTTGGGTCTCTTGATTATATTTTTCTGTTACTTTTCTGTTATTCTGTTATAAAGTCATAATAGTATCTTGTTAACTGTGTTTCATTTTCTTGATTTTCCTATGGGTTCCTTCTGCTGCTTTAAATATTTAAAACAAACACACTACCTTGGACATATTTTATGTGATTGTTTTATTCGTTTCAGGTGAAAAACTATTGTGTGTAAAAATTTTGTGAAGCTGGATCTGGCAGCTAGAGCCAAGCATGATGGGAACAGGTGCTCTACAAGGTTTTCCATACAGCTCTGCCAACAGAGCTTGCTTCAGTCTAGCCAAGCTCTTGTCATCTCATTACTGGCTCTCCCCTGGGCAGCCTGACAATTGGACCAGCTTTCTTTTATGTTCATGAAGAACGAATTGGACTAGATTGGAACTATTTAACTCGTTTCACTGCTGAAACACATTCACCATGGCCCTGAGGGCAGCAGTAGGCCTTAAAAGCCCTGACCGGCCTCACCTGGTCCCTGCTTCCATACACCCTGCCCTTTATCTGGGGGGTATCCATTTGAGTTTAGGTCTGAAGCCCTGGTCCTTCCCTGGTCTGTGTCATAGGTGTGTCTGTCTTTGCTTCCTGTATAGAATGCAGACCTACATTGTAGCCTTGTCCTAGCCCTACCTCCTACTGCTTCTGGCTGGGCTCCCTGGACAGCCCTGGTCCATCCCCTTACTATGTTTGTGACTGCCTGCCATGCTCAGGCTCTGGGGGATGGTGCCAGCTGGTGAGGGCATAGCCTGTGCTGCAGTCACCCTTGGCCCCTGCTCATCCTCCTTCATGGAGATGCCCTGCTTCTGATGTTCCTTGAGAAGGTATGTCTTTAGAGAGTCTCCAAAACTTTGCTGTAGTATACAGAAAGCTCAGAAATGCTAGAGAACTTATACAGTCATCATTGTGATCTAGAAAAGTGGAAGAAACTTTCTACAGATAGAAAATTGCAGCATTTAATTTAATTTGTAATCCCTTAGGTAATTTTGAATACGTAAGCTTAAGTGACCAACTCAGCATCACAGAAGAGCCCTGTGGCTCAGGGCAGAAATTCAACCCTAATCCCGTTGTTCCCCATCTGCTCAATTTGTGAAGTGAGCTCTTATGAGAAAAGAGGCAATTAAAAGTTGTTAGTGTTGATTTTATAGATGGTACTGAGAACTCATGCAATATCTGTCTAGTTCAAGTTATCTGTATTCACGTCTATTGAGAAAATAGGCATTGTAATGCAAGAAGGGAAAACATTTCTATTATACTTGGTCATATGTTTCAGTGCCTTTAATGTAAAATAAACTCACCTAGTCTTTTCTCCTCAAACCCTTGTGAAATCTAAAAAAAGCAACTACTAGAAGAAAAATATCTTAAGTCTTTACTGTTAAGATAAGCTTGCATTTGTCTTTTGGCTGTGAAAGCACACGGGCTCTAAGTGATACATGTTCTCACTTTCTGTCTCCTCATCCTCCAGCAATATTTGCTTCCTGCAACACGCTTCCTTTAAACTTGGTATACTTTGTGCTTGGCTATTGATTATGCCCTCAAGGAATTAAAAGCCTTGGAATCTAAATATGCAGGTTTTGCTGAGTCTTACGAAAGTATGTGTGCTCAAGGCAGTACTTCATGGCTAATAGTTTTGGCATTGCTACCTATGTCTACTTAGTCTCACCTTTTGATACAAATATGCTTAGTCCTTGCAACAAAAAGAAAATGGCAAAATAAAACTCATCTCTATGTTTACGTGGCCTTCCTATATCCCTTATCTCACTGAGAGACTAGTGCTTCATAAACCGAATTCACTTTCATTCTATGTAAAGTTGTACATTATTTGTTTAAGAAAACACAGCCGAAAATCTCAAATGGTAGCAATTTCACACCTGCTATCTCAGACCAAAGTTTGTTAATTAGCACAAAAACAATGTTTCCAAACTCAAGTGTTTACAAGTGCACTGTGCAGAGTCTCTAGCAGGTGTTCATCACAGGAGGTGCCTTAATGATATTTCTTAACTAGGTTCTTTTAAACCATTATATTTTGAAATCTCTTAGCATTAATTTCATTTCTGACAGTACAGTTTACTGTAGTTCATTTGAACCAGTGCCAAAACAGATGTAAATGCACTCAATTCTTTTTGTCTTAATTTCATCTTGAAGATTTCATCTTTAATCAAAACTATCCTTTGTAAACCTTACCTATCTTCTATTTCTTTCCCCAAAGGCCTCATCTGAGGTCCACTGAACTCAAAAGGAACTGTTTCACTGAATTGTAAAGGCTTTGAATCAGCTTTCAAATGCTACTTTTAATGTGGAAAAACAAATAAACATCAGTACTTTTCCCTTTTTTATTTTTTAAACAGCCCTGCAGTTGCTTTGAATTCACTGAGACCATACAGTGCCTTGTTGAATGCAGTAGTATGTTGAGTAATTGAAGACAATTATTTCTATCAGGTCAGAAAATAACCTTCAGTTGTTCTATGTTAAACTGCTGAAAGTTGAATACAGTAATTTCGGTATTTTAGTCGCATTTTACTGTAGCATAAACAAGAGCAAAACTGTTTTTCAGTAGGAGGTCTTTTGTTTTGTTTAAAAAAACCCCAGCACTTGGAGTTACTTATAGGCCCTGAGGAAAAAACCCTGCAGTTGTAACAGCTTAAAAACCATTACACTATAGTACAATTCATGTCGCAGCATAGTGGATCTGCAGTTGTCTTCTGTGACATAAATGGTTAACTTGGAGCAGCTGTCTTGCTAGAACTATGCTTGCATAGGGAAAGCCCTACAAGTGAAAGTATGAATAAATAAGATAAGATGCATTTGCAAATACTATTATCCCAACTTTATGTCAGAAAAATCTTAGTCATATCCAATTCATAACACTTGTGCATGGTCCCAACA
Source organism: Balaeniceps rex (assembly GCA_013401315.1). NCBI lineage: Eukaryota > Metazoa > Chordata > Aves > Pelecaniformes > Balaenicipitidae > Balaeniceps > Balaeniceps rex. Next base: position 10,215 of record VYZW01052417.1, read on the forward strand.
ACTAGTATGTGGCTGACTTGGGCAGTCTTTCTTTATACGCTTTTTATCCAAATAATTTTTTCAGGTCTAGTTCCATTACATGGGAATGCAATGCCCTACATATTCAAGAGGTTTCTACAGCACACACAAAAAAAAATTGGGGAGGAGACACAGAAAAAACAGTGAAGAGCCATTCAGAACAAAACTCGGCAAGCTTAATGTAAGGTGTAAATATTTTGCCTTCCTTTTATGTCCAAAAGAGTATAATTACTAGTTCAGTTAGAAGCCTGCTGCCACTTAATTGCCTACTCACAAAGTTATGGTTAGTATCATGTACTTCTACTTACCTGACACCTGCATCTCTTGCTGGAAGAAAATGGAAAAATAAATTTGAAACATCTAGAGAGTCTACTGAAGTCAGAGTAACAAATAATGTGCCTTTAAAGATCTCTGCTGAGTTCACTGGCATGCTTGAAAAGGAAGAATACTGCATGCATTTACAACATTATTTGATCTGCGTTTCAAGGGCAGAACTACCTATCATTTGTTATTTACGCTGAGATCAAATGTTCAGTGTGGCTGGTAACAGTAGTAGGCAGAGACCATCTTTAGTGTTAAGAGCATTTTTCTTTCTTTTTTTTTTTTAACTGTTGAGTTTTGGAAAAAAGATGGTAGGGATTGGAGGACGAAGAAGGTAACAATGACCATTATATCAACTGTTTAACATGGACTGAAACCTAAAGCTTCTTTGTTAAACTAAAATAAAATTATTTTGCTAGCCTGATTTGGGGGGGGGAGCATCTTGAAAATGCTAGTGGCTGCCTACAGATGTCCCGCTGTTAGCCCTTCTGCAAAATATAATATGCACACTATTAGGATTATCCACAATGAAGTGCAAGTGGAATAATTTAAAAATATTAATCAATCCCCTATCAAGTGAGGTCTTGCTCTGCTTCATTCTCTTGTTTTGAGCTCCTTCATAGTGTTAGTCTATTTTATACCAAGTACTAAACTTTAAATTGGAAGACACTTTACTGAGTAATTATTAACAGATTGTTATTAGAATTCATTGACTTGAGGATTTCAGGTCTATTTCAGACTGGAATTTTCAGTTGAATTGGAAAAGAAATACCTAGTTCATATCAGCTGATATAAACATTTGTACCTTAATGCCATTTATGCATGATGAATATTGACCAGCCTCCTGTCTCTTTATTTGCTCTGTTGTTTTACGTAGCATATCTGTGAAGCATTGGCAGAAGAAGAATGGACTTGTTTCTAGCCTGCCGTCAAGATTTGGGTTTTGCTGTTTTGAGAGATTACTGAACCTGGATTTTTTTTTTTTTTTTAAATAAATTGATTTCCATTAGGAGAGCTTACAGAACCAAAAACATTACTAAAGATAACTTTTTTTCTCTGTAAAGATAAGCTGATTACCTCTGAGGTTTAGGAGTCAAATCTTCCTGGTTCAACATAAAATTATTGAAAGAGCAGTGCTGACTTTCTCATGTGGGACTTGTCTTGTATTGCTTTTGTGGGGCTGATGGTCCCTGATCCTGGCTGGTGGTGCTTCCTGGGTGGTGTCCATGTAGATATGAATCAAATGCTTTTGCTTGCTGCTTTATCTAGTGGTATCTTCAGGTTTGGAGATGCATGTCTTCCTGGTTCTCTGTGTTTCCCTTTCACGTATACAGAGAGAAGTAACGAGTATTTTGGGGTCTGCTTGACAAAATCCAATACACGTCACATTCTGGGATGAAACTGTAGGATGTATAGAATGCTTAGACTGTGTCTGTACAGCTATTTGATTTGAATTCAGAATTTTAGGGGTCCATAAGGGAGAATCAGAAATGCTTTGTAGAGACAGCCTTGCATCTTGTGATCCTTTATGTGTGCAGGCCAGATTTGAAGCTGATTTAATACACAATAGAGAGCATGAGGAAAACCTGGCCTAGTTACAGAAGAACAAAGAAGAAATTAAAAAAAAGTTTCATGATGCTTCCTGGCTCTAATGCTTATATTTAAGAGCGTGACTTCCCTGAAGCAATTAGTTTTAACAGGCTAGAGTCCAGAATGATACTACCAGCTGGACATAGGTAGTTATTTGTAACTCTGAAAATTAGGCAATCAGAAAATATTATGAGTAAGCCTAATGGTGTAAATTACTTCTTCCAGAGTAGGTCCATGAAACTTGCAAATCAGAAAGAGGGAAGATCAAAACAAATAAGCAAAGAAACCATGCTGCTTGTCAGAGATTCAGAAAAATGCATTTTATCCCTCCCCAACTTAATCCTTGATATTCTTATCAAATACCATTTTCCCCATCATTTATTACTTTTGCCTTATCCTAAGCTCATCTGCCTTTCACATTCTTCAGTAAAATATTACTTTTGGCATTATTTTGATTTTGTGAGGAAGGCCAAGAACTTCTATGTGTGAATAACTTCAGACATGTAGAAAAAATGCTTTTCATGTCATAAAAAGTTGTAAGAGGATATACCGAGGGTCGAACAGACTATTGTTTTCTTTAAGATCTTCCACTGAAATGAACATCTCTTAAAAATTGGTGGTCACATGTGTGCCCAGATCCATTAGCACTGGTGCTTAGCTTAGATAGGAAGCAAACCCATTTTAGATAAAGTAAGTCACTAGCAAGCTTCGTAACTATTGACTAGATCTTTTAAGGTGAATCTATGCCAAATTTTACATGTAAGGTAGCAGCAAAATGCAGAAATGCTATTAGAAATGCCATTTCCTGTCAGAAAATAAAGGCTCTGCAGAATCATTAGCCTCAATACTGTAAAAGGAATAGAAGGGTAAATTCTTCACTGTACTTAAATGACAGTTGTAAAACCTACCAGATTCTGACATTTTTTAATTCCACTATTTTTGGAGCTTGCATTTTGTGACTTAACCTCTTTCCTGACAACTACACAGGGTCATTTTAAAGTGCATGTAGACAAATGTTAACTTTGCAGTCCATGTTCAAAATAAAAGCTACTGTTCAATACTACTTTTACTCTGGTAAGCAAAACAAGTCAAATTCCTCCTTTGTAAGATTCTCCAGTCTAAAGGCTATCTCTTTAGCTTATTCTAGTTTCTTCAACAACCAGCTGAAGAAAAAATTTAAACTATTTCAGATAAAGGATCATTCTTATCTGGTCCAAAGCCCTTAGCACTTCACTATCTTGATTGTATTTGCCTTTTTTAAAGGTTCAGCTCATTAATGGTTTATAATCTTCACATGATGACCCAGTCACTCAAAGAAATCTTTGTCCTTTGTTCTTTCAGATTACAAAATTCCTGGATTATAGCTGAAGCTTTTGTCACATAATGTTTTTTTAATCAGTTGTTATAAATTTTGTTTTTAGTACGTGACCTCATTTTGCACTATTGAATTTCATTTGTTATCTTTAGTCCAGCTGCCAAGGTCATCCAGTTCTTGCCATGTGATATCATTATGATGTTCTATATCGAGCTTGTCTTTTCCTAGCTTGAGCAACATAGGCAAGTGTAATCATACTGGCTCTTGGGGACAGCTGCATTACTTTAGATAAGCCTTTTGCTTGCTGTGACTCACAGGTGGCCCTGGCTTGGGGTAGGGATTGTTTACGAGTGTAAGTTACTTCCTTCTTTTTTGTTTCGAGTTACAATGTGTATTTTTCTGCAGGAATTGAAGATAGAAGCTGATGTTCTGGGTTATTATATAGAAATCAGAATTTAATGGAGATAAATGCAAAAGAATGAATTCTCAGAAAAATCAGAAAAAGGAGGAAGTGCTAGAATACAATGACTACATAAACCCTTGAGAACACTAAAGAGCAAAAGCCCTTAAGATGTCGGCACTTCACAGAAGGAACAGGATATTGGCATGAATCCCAGATGCATAAAAACAAAATTAAAGGAATTACAAGGTATTGGTTAGAACTCAGCAAGAGCCTTGCATGCACTAATAGCCATGTGAGAAAAGCTGTAATTGCTCATGGTAGGATGAAAAACTATCTAACCAGTATGCTATTTGGCTCAAAGACTTAAATTATGAGCAGTATAGAAGTTGAGGTTTTTCTTGGAAGTTGCGGGGGATGGGGAAAGCCTTGGAATTTGTCCACTTAACTGGACTTTTAAAATGATCAGTGGAGTTACAATAAAATTCATCCAAGCAAAATCTTTGTATTTGTAAGAAATTAGTAAGATGGCAAGATACAAAACTAATTTATTATGTGTCTCTGAATGTGTATTAAAAAAAAAAATTCTTCAGAAATGAAGAAGCAAAAGTGATGTGGAATTGGTTAATCTTAGTATATCAAAGTTGCACCTGTATGCTGTGGAATTCTACTCCCTTACCAAAGGCTCAAATGTTGGCAGTGAGATGCTGAAGTATGTTTGAGAATCTGGGCTTCCATGCTTCAGATTCATAGGAATTAATTTGTCTATAATAAAATCTACATTTTCAGGTGGGTGACATTTAAAGACATATATTTCCACCAACTGCAGTAAGAGTATCTAATCTGGGTTTAAGTTAGCTAGTGAAATACAGCAACACTTAATTCTGGATGAGGGAGCTTAATGTCTTCTATTGGGATATCTGCTCAGAATCTGAATGAAGGCAGGTGGCTGGCCTGCATGGAGGGATATGCTACAGGGACTACAGTGTATGCACAAAATGAACCTGTGGATTAAGCTAGTCCTGGAGTTTACTTGAAGTGTAGTCTTCACGGTGAACTCTAATATGGTAACTTTCTTGGCTTTTCTAAAAATCTGAGATATGAGAGCATGTGGGCTACCTCTAAATACTAAAAGCATGAAAGCCCAGGGATCAATTCCTAGCTCTCAAGCATTGTAGCACAAGACTGGGTTGTGTCTTTGCTGTTCAGTGTTGGTTTCTTCTGGGCTGTGTACACATGGTGTAGCACTTGGTTTTTTAGTGTCCTTGGAATATAGACACTCCCAAGGTAGTTGCTTTTATTGTATGTTTGCAGTTCAAAGTCCCTGAAATAATGAGGACTGCGCTGCAGCACAAGGTGTCTTTAGGGCATGATCCCAAGGTTGTATTAAATGCTGTGCGGTATGCTATGAGGACATCTAAGCATGTGTTGGAAGAACCCCACGCAGGTCAACAAGGAGAACTGCAAAGTTCTCCACCTGGGGAGGAAATAACCACCTTGCCACTCCCTTCACCATGCTGGAAGCAGACCACCTGGAAAGCACCTTTGCAGATGATGATGTGGATGTCCTGGTGGACAAGTTGAAAATGAGCCAGCAATGGGCCCTTGCAGAAAAAAAGCTAACTATCCTGGACCGCATTAGGAGGAGTGCTTGCCAGCAGGTTGAGGGAGGTGTTCCTTCTCCTCTACTCAGCACTGGTGGGACCACACCTGGAGTACTGTGTCTAGTTCTGGGCTCAACAGTGCAAGAGAGATGGAGCTACTGGAGAGAATCCAGATACAAAGAAAGTCAAAGAGATTTGCCTGGAGTGATATGACCAATACGGCCATTGGTGGCCTATGCCAATCATCAACATTAAAAGCAATAGATAGTGAAAACAAGAGCACTCTGAGAAAAATATACCCATGAACATCCAACACAGGGCAGAAGGCTGCACCCAAAGTGGAACTGCTGCATATAAAAACCAGGCTGCCAGCCAGGACTCTGATGCCTCAACCATCTGGAGTGGTTTCCTGCTCTCCTGAGTTCATAGTACTGGTTACAATGTGACTGGAGGCCTTTATTGCCACCATCTCCTATACTGATCTTACTTAGTAAATAGTCAGATTTTTGTCAGTAAGTGGTGTGGTTCTGTCCTTGCAGCTACCTCAGCCCAAAATTCCTGCATGACACATACCATGCTGACAGAAACGTAACTCAAGACTAAACATTGTCTTACTTATATATATTGTCTTATATACTTATATATATGTACTTACAATGTGTATACATTGTTCATACTGAGGTGTCGTGGTTTAGCCCCACTCGGCAACTAAGCACCACGCAGCCGCTCGCTCACCCTCCCCCTCCCCGGTGGGATGGGGGAGAGAATCGGAAGGGCAAGAGTAAGAAAACCCACGGGTTGAGATAAGAACAGTTTAATAATTGAAATAAAATAATAATAATAGTAATAATAATAATGATAATAATAATAATAATAATTGTAATAAAAAGGAGAACGAGAGAGACAAACAAAACCCAGGGAAAAGAAAACAAGTGATGCAACCGCTCACCACCCGCCGACCGACACCCAGCCAGTCCCCGAGCAGCGATCGCTGCCCCCCGGCTAACTCCCCTCGGTTTATATACTGAGCATGACGTCATATGGTATGGAATAGCCCTTTGGTCGATTTGGATCAACTATCTTGGGCCGTGCCCCCTCCCAACTTCTTGTGCACCTGGCAGAGCATGGGAAGCTGAAAAAGAAAGTCCTTGACTAGTCTAAGCATTACTTAGCAACAACTAAAACATCAGTGTGTTATCAGCATTCTTCTCATGCTAAATCCAAAACACAGCACTATGCTAGCTACTAGGAAGAAAAGTAACTCTAACTCAGCTGAAACCAGGACATGAGGTCACTGGGAAATTCAATTGCATAGGACGAGAAAATGATTTCCTGGCTAGCTCTATGCCAGACGGCACTCCCACACGAACGTACAGCTGTCCAGGTCTCTGGCTGCAGTGAGTGCCTGAGCCTGTCACTCATACCGGAGAGCAGCGGAGACAACAGCTGGTTTCGGTGTGAGCGGGTGAATGATCTGCTCAACCTGGTGGCAGAGCTGAAAGAGGAAGTGGAAAGGCTGAGTAGTATCAGGGAGTGTGAGAGGGAGATAGATTGGTGGAGCCACACCCTACCATCCCTGAGGCCAAGGCAGCAGACGGAGGCTCCACAAGAAGCAGAGGATCCCCTACCCTCTTGCCACCAAGCAGAAGGAGGGGACCTAAGGGATGGGGGGGAATGGAATGGAAACAGGTCCCTGCTCGGGGCAGCAGGCGAATCCTCCCCTGGGCTCCCTCACCTTCCCAGTTGCCCTTACACAACAGATATGGGGCTCTGGAACTTGGGGGCCAGGCAAATGAGGAGGCAGGTGAAGATCCATCCAGGGGGTTGCCTAGGGTGAGTCAGCCCCATGCATTATGACTGCCTCTGTTAAGAAGGAGGGTAATTGTCGTGGGTGATTCCCTTTTGTTGGGAACAGAGGCCCCAATATGCCGGCCAGACCCATCCCACAGGGAAGTCTGCTGCCTCCCTGGGGCCCGGGTTAGAGATGTTACTAGGGAACTCGCTGGTCTGGTTCGGTCCTGTGATTATTACCCTCTGCTGGTTATGCAGGTTGGCAGTAATGAGGTTGCAGAGAAGAGCCCAAAAGCCATCAAAAGGGACTTCAGGGCACTGGGGCGATTGGTTGAAAGATCAGGAGCGCAGGTAGTGTTTTCCTCTATCCCGTCAGTGGCAGGGAAGTACACTGGAAGGAACAGGAAAACTCGTATGATTAACACGTGGCTCACAGGCTGATGCCATCGCTGGAATTTTGGGTTTTTTGATCATTGGGAGGTTTACAAAGCACCGGGCATGCTGGCGGCAGATGGAGTTCAGCTTTC
>VYZW01052418.1:0-43253 GCA_013401315.1 Balaeniceps rex
TTATTTATGTGCTTATACACACTGATTCTTTTTTTATTATTATTAAATACCTACCTCCTTCAGTTAACCAGAAGGACACAAAGAATTGGCAAGCTGGATAAATACTCACAAAGATCCACAGTGGGACTTCTATTAGACATGGGATTTAGCTTTAAATTCATAACTATTGAATGTTATTTTATATTTGAATCTTTATGTATGTATCCCCAAATCACATTTATCTTGCATGATTCCTTTTAATTTTCTTTTGGATATTGTTCTTCTGCTTCAGAAATTTGAAATAATGTATCTCCAAGATACAGATTATGCCATTGTCCAACTGGACCACTAAGCTAAAATGAGATTTAAGACTTGCCTACACGTATCCTATGCTACACTACTGGGAATGTCACCTGGTGCAGAGACTCTTGAGCTGATGCCAGTCCAAGCCAATGAGCTGTGATTTTATTGAAGAGTGTGTGGAGGCTTGAAATTAGAAGGACTCCTTCTTTTGCATGCATAAATTGTTTTCAGAACTAAGCTGACATATCCACACAGTACAACACAAGTGTCCATTAATATTTTTTGCCACATATGAAACATCTGGAACCTGATTTTCTCTGATCAAAATGCAGCTTCTTTTGATTTCACTTGCAATTTATAGGTGTCAGGATTTCCCCAGTCATTCTCAAGATAGAGAACAAGAAAGGTCGAGGGATGACAATCTAGTAACATCTATTCCTTTCCATTGTACATAAAAGAAGACGAGTTCAGTCATTCAAAGTAAATTAGAAGAATTCCATTCCAAGTACTCTGAATAGAAAATGAATTAGGAACATTTTTTGCATCATTTCTCATTTAAGGGCACTTGTGGCAGAAGTATGTCCAGGGTGACATTTGACTACATTAACCACAAGAAAAAACCTCTTATGCTCCTCAGTTCCCTGCTGAATTCACTACAAACTCACTAGTCTCTGTAGTAAACAAGGTAGGGGTTCTTACAGGCAAAACCTCATGAATTTTACCTGTCTGATTCTTTCAGGTAGTCTCAACAATATCTATCTTTGTAACAAATGAAGCAAGGGAACCACCTAAAAAATATAATGTGATCTCATATCAAAAGAGTACACTGAGAGAGAGGCAGATTTAAGATTGCTTAGGCACCTTAGATAATAAATTTGATAATTTAAGTGCTTGAGTTGGCAGCTCTGATATTCTGGTAGTTTAATAACATAAAAACTTTAAAAACAACACTGTAAAATCAGGATTTCCAAATCCATAATTACCATGTTCTAGCAGAATCAAATTGAAGATAAGGTCTATTTTCTGCTACAGAGAACTGCACAGACCACTCAGAGGAGCCATCAGGAGAGGTGGAATCAGTAGCTCTGCAGTGCAGGTCTCTGTCCCTTGAGCTAATGGAATAACCACAGATGCTGCCACACACAGCCATCCTTCATTTGGGACACATATCTGAAGTGGAGAAAGCACACATTTTGTGTGCTTGCACACAACCCCAGTGGGGTTTCACAGAGATTGGTTGACAGTACGATACCGCAATTTTGTAGTCCTGCCTCCTATTCTCAACAACAGCTGCTATAAGCAAAGCTAGCAGAAGAGTGACAAGGTTCAACTGAAATATACAGAGAGAAAAGTTTTTTCTACAGCTTATAAATTGTTCACACAAGTGAAGACCAAGCATACACTCTTCAATCAGGCAAAACTGAAGTCAATAGGATTGAACCTGACAGAAATTCATGATGAGGTCTTAACAGCACACTGTAGGGAAATAAGTGAAGAGTCCTTCTCATAGGATGTGTAAGATTGATGCATATGATGGCATTATTCACCGGTCTTTCTCAATAACCCTTTGTTACCAGCTTGCCCTTCATTGCTATTAAAAATATTTATATTTATAAAGGTTATTCACCCTGAAAACAACTTAAGGTTAATGTACTCTGTCCAGATCAAGCTTTTCATGAGACTAAAGCTTTTAAATATGTCTGCATATTTCCTTACTGAACAATATGTTTATATTCCTGAAAAAGAAAGATAATCTTTCCAAACACTATTAACATGTTTTATTACACTGTTTTTTTACACACATTTTAAATGAATGTTACTTATACCTAATGTCTAAAATATTTGGAAGCATGTTTGTGTTTCAGTTCTATCATATTTTTAGGTGAAAAATTCTTACTAAACAAGCTGACTAGAACCTCATTAAATTTTCTTCACTTTTTAAGACACTACATGATTGTTAAATATATTATTTTGTTGCAATATATTAAAAAAAAAAAATCCACAAATGCCTTCAGTATAATTCCATGAAGAGTGACCATCTGTTTGCTGTCATTATTTTTAATCATGTCTATATAATGCTTGGTGCTGAAATAAAATGTATCACCAAGCCTCAAACCAGCTGGCTTAACATGTTATTTAGAAATTCTCCTGCTTGCATTGTCTGTCTTCCTCAGGCTTCTTGAAGGAACGTGGCCAGAGCACTTTTGGACTGACAGAGCACCCCACTACTATAATGGTTCCTCAGGGCTTTCTGAAGCTGTTTTGCAGGACTGGCCTCACCTCACAACATTTACAAACATGTGCACACACAGAAAGTTGAGATAGGATTAATTTCCATTCCTAGTATAGAATTTTTGGCATGAAGAACTGACACTTCAAAAGGCATGCAATGATCAGATAAGAAAAATATTGGGAAAGCTATCTGAACATGACTGATTTAGTTTGCTGGAAAGTGTAAAACTGTTAGCCGTGTACACATGCTAGCCAAAGGATTGGTAGCAGAGGTTGATCTGTATTGTCAGCTTCAAAAACACAAACATCTAAACTAATAATAAGCAATTTCTTTAGTTAGGAACACAGGACTGAAGAGGACCCCTTGACCCTCTGAATTTATTCTCAGGCAAGCAATGGTTACTCTGGAAGACTTTATTAAAGATCTTTTTTCCATATGCTTTTACCATATTCTATAGAATGCTTCCACCCATCTAGAAATAAAACTAACCCCAAAACAAAGTTAAACTCTATGATATAGTTTCAAAATAGCTGTGTAACATTGGCAGTGAGCTAAACACAGACCCTGGGGTATTCTCTCTGGCTTCTGGATGCTGGCCCAGAAAAGCATGGGTCTTGTGTTTCTTCTGGTCCAAATCTCCCAGCCTCAGGTATCTCCCAGATATCCTAGCAAATTTTTATATGGCACTCAACAATTATGTTTAGGCAACTGAACAGAACCTAATGAGACAAAGTGTGTGGGATTTAGCTTACAGGTTGAGAAGACCAAAGGTAGGTGTCTATAGGTAGAGATGTACATGTGAACTATCTGTCTAAATTTCTATTATACTCAGTGGTAATCTATGGCTTGATTCAACAATCCATACACAAAGTCCAGTGCCATTTAAGCTTTTCTATGATTTCCTTCCTGGCCTTTCAGAAGGACACAGGTCTACCATAGGTCTTACATCATATCTGTCAGCCACATGTGAATATCTTAGGGCACCTCAGAGATTGAGATATTTATCCTGCTTCTGGTCAATACAGTCAGAGGAGTCTGGAGAGCCATCCAGATGACAAAATGTATGTGACTAGTGTAGGATAAACTTGTGTGTCACAAGGTAGCTGCAGACTGAAGTCTTTCACCTTAATTCTCCATTAGAGTCAAGCACAGCTATATATAGTATTAGTGGCAACCATGGTCCTTAGCCAGGTGTCCCAGGTGGACATAAGAACAGCAGAAGCGTTAGTCCTCTTTATGACTAATACAAAAATGCACAAATACATCTCTTGTGGAGATTATGTATAATGCGCTTTGGTTCCACTGTGTTCTTTCCCCCCTCTGCAGAAGATCTCAGCATCCTTGACATCTATTCCTTTCACCCTTTGGCACTAAGAAGAGAGACTGGTTTGGTCAGTGGAAGCATAAACGTTCCTTTTCACAAAGGAAGATCTTTGTTCACTATCTTTTGAAGTCAGGAAATGCAGTATGCGGTAGACCTAGTGAAGTGGAAAATCCATTTCTACAGGTTCTGTAGAATGAAATGCAGTTATAAAAATTTCCTCTACAAAGTTAAGAAATTTAACAAGAAATTAGTTTCTTTCTGTTCAAGGTTTAATCCAGTCTGTAGAACTTAACAGAGAATTACATCCTTGCTATAGAGAGGTTTACAGTTCCTGGAGAAAGGTGATTATTCTCTATTTAATTCTCCAGATCTTTTTCTATAAGGGTAAATTCAGATTCATTCAACTGTTATGCTTCTTCTGCCACCTTGGAAATTCTCCCACTTTCATGAATTTGGCATGGATCCATCAACAGAACCAGAAATATGAAATTTCCAATATAAAATTAATTTCTAATATAAAAGTGCAATGCTATACTGTTTCATAACTTCCCACTTGATAATTCATATATAGCAGTACCAGGGCTAAAATGATTGGGAAAAAGTCATGCTAGTACTCTGGTATTTCTTGTTGTGGTACCACTATGCTAGTATCTTACTTTATTCAGCCAAGATACAGTTCATTTTAGTCTTAACTTAGCCTTCCAGAATACGAGGCATGTCATCACTTACACAGCAAGTGAAATATTTGAATTATTTTTGTGTTACAGGTAAAAATCTTATTTAATCCATAAATGTATATGGATTGCAAAGTCATTAGGACAGAAACCTTCCCTCATGTTTTGGTAAAATGCTGTATTGGGTTTGCGTGGCAAGGTTTTGGTAGTGGGGGTGGGTTACAGGGGTGGCTTCTGTGAGAAGCTGCTGGAAGCTTCTCTGATGTCCGACAGAGCCAATGCTAGCTGGTTCCAAGATGGACTGTCCACTGGCCAAGGCCGAGCCAATCAGCGATGGTGGTAGCGCCTCTGGGATAACATATTTAAGAAGGGGGAGAAAAAAACCTGCACCACAGCAAGTGTAGCAGAAGAGAGGAGTGAGAATATGTGAGAATATGTGAGAGAAAGAACCCTGCAGACACCAAGATCAGTAAAGAAAGGAGGGGAGGAGGTGCTCCAGGCACCAGAGCAGAGATTCCCCCGCAACCCGTGGTGAAGACCATGGTGAGGCAGGCTGTCCCCCTGCAGCCCATGGAGGTCCACGGTGGAACAGATATCCACCTGCAGCCTATGGAGGAACCCATGCTAGAGCAGGTGGATGCCCAAAGGAGGCTGTGACCCCATGGGAAGCCCACATTGGAGCAGGCTCCTGGCAGGACCTGTGGACCTGTGGAGAGAGAGGAGCCCACACTGGAGCAGGTTTGCTGGCAGGACTTGTGACCCTGTGGGGGTCCCGCGCTGGAGCAGTCTGCTCCTGAAGGACTGCATCCTGTGGAAGGGACCCACACTGGAGCAGTTCGTAAAGAGCTGTAGCCTGTGGGAAGGACTCGCACTGGAGAAGTTCGTGGAGGACTGTCTCCCATGGGAGGGACCCCATGCTGGAGCAGGGGAAGACTGTGAGGAGTCCTCCCCCTGAGGACGAAGGGGTAGCAGAGACAACATGTGATGAACTGACCGCAAACCCCATTCCCCATCCCCCTGCACTGCCTGGCGGGGAGGAGGTAGAGAAAATCGGGAGTGAAGTTAAGCCCAGGAAGAAGGGAGGGGTGGTGAGAAGGTGTTTTAAGATTTAGTTTTTATTTTTCTCATTATCCTACTCTGATTTTGATTGGTAATAAATTAAACTAATTTCCCCAAGCCGAGTCTGTTTTGCCCATGAAAGTAATTGCTGAGTGATCTCTCCCTGTCCTTACCTTGACCCACAAGGCTTTCATTATATTTTCTCTCCCCTGTCCTGTTGAAGAGGAGAGTGATAGAGCATCTTCGGTGGGCACCTGGCGTCCAGCCAGGGTCAACCCACCGCAAATGGCATGTACATAGAAATACATAAATAATAAGTAACAATTCCCTGTGTGTTTTGTTCCATACACAATGGCTTTTATGAAGAGCAATGTGTTTCAGTCAGTGAAATGCAGTACAAGGCAGGGGGGAATTACATTTGGACAATCATTAATAATTTGTCACTAGCATTATGAAAGTCTTGTTCGTATCAAAAATATTCACATGTATCTTCTGTATATTTTAAAATCAGGTAATCCCAGTATAAGTCACTAAATATATTCTACATTCTGTAACCTGAGAAGTATGAAAACATTGAAAATAAATAAGTCAGGGGCCACAGGATTAGTACAGAGTTTTAACTGAGTAGACTGTAACTGTAATACAGGGGTGCAAATGTCACTCAAACAGGACAAAAGTTATATAAACAAAGGTAAAGAAACAGTGAAGTGCAATTATATCATGTAATATTAGGTTTTCCGCTTGGGGGATCCACCCCTGATCCACCTTAGGGGGTTTTTATTCAGGAGAGACAAACGTACATGTTAAGGTTTACATCAGAGTCATTTGACCTAATTAGGATGAGAGTGCATGTCCTATGTACACCTATGTCTCTCTACTGATTATAAAGTTCACCAACACTGTAGAGGTCAGCCTCTAGACAGATGAATAACACCCTCTGTGTCTCACTGTAGTAAAAAGAAACAAAATAGCCATCACCAAATATCCATTTTTTAAACCTATGTCCCTAAAAATATTTTGTGAGGAATCCAGAAGAGCTGATCATTTCCATCATAAAGCATTGCTTTATATTAACGTAAAGGAGGTGCTGTAAAGTTGGTGCTTACTAGCTCCAGTGAACAGTACGCTGTTAACCGCAATTTTTCTGCCAGTGTTCTGCCAATGTTTGGGAGATTGCACTCTTAATGAATTAATAGACGGACATGCTCTGTAGTTTCTTGAGCAAATATTTCAGACTCTGCCATATCAAATTCAATTTGGATAGCAATTAATAATAGCTTTCTGTAAAGTTAGCGCTGATTCTAGTAATATTCACTCACTTCAGCTAGAGATGGCTGACTTCTTCACAAATTGGTCTCCAATAATTTCAACAGATTTGTTGTTATATATGTGTGTGAAAGTTTCTGTGAACTTGCAATACATTTAGTTCTAGATTCACCTCCTTTCTCAGGGCATATGTGAAACACATATCCTTCCAGTACTGTGTTTCTTTTTTTTCTTTGGGTTTTAAATTGTTCATTTAAGGTGAATCTGAGGTAACTATACAATTGTCCTTGAGGAGAAGCATTGTGTAAATACTTCAAAACAAAAAACACAGTTAAAGTTTTGTTAAGATCATTATGGAGCCACTGAGTGTCAAAACTTACCTGCCTTCACCTAAACTTGTGTTGAGTTCAATGTTTAAGGTGCCACTTGAAATTTAAAGTCTGAGTACAGATTTTTCTATTTCCAAGATACTTTATGGTTTTAAAAAAATAGTTTTAAAAGTTGTTAAATTACATCATTTCAACGTGTACTTTTAAAATTTCTTATACTTAAAAATTTACACACTGCAAGAAATTCACATTAATTGAGCAAAACAGAGTACTGCTAACACCATAACCACACAGAATTGATTGATGTAGATGTTAGGGAATGAAAACAAATTAAAAAAAAAATCAGAGAAATGATTAAAAATAGCAATAAATCTAAAATTTAAAATACAGCAGTACAGAATTCTCCAGAACTACATAAGAAAAAAACCCAAGGAAAACAAGATAAAGAAACTAAAAAAAACAACAACAGAAAGGGAAAGACTGAATTCACCCTCTCCTTGACATATGTGACAACAAAACACTGGAAAAATTCAGTGCTTTTGACTCAGGTGATAGAAAATTCAATTTTGTCAGAAGAAAGAAATTAAAGAAATGCAGGGGAGAAAAAAATCACCTGGACTTGCCAGCTGCAGTCCAAAATTATTTTAAGAAAAATTGGGTATGAGACTAATCACCTAACATGTCTATATGTGACATCTTTTTTCAAGCAACAAGCTTCTGTAATAGTATGTGCATGTACATCTTTGTATACACTTCTGCAAAAAAACGGAAAAAAAAAAGAAAAAAGGCTTCCTGTAAGCAGAAAATTGGTATTTTTTTTTGTTCCTAAAGAAATACCAGAAGCTAGTTTTACTGCTAACGAAGTCCTAGAGGTTCACTTTGCTGAGACAGATATGAAGAGAATAATGCTAGTGCTCATGGAGGATACATTCCCTACCTAAAATATTTACTTCAGAGAAATTCACTTTGGTATAAATTGTAAACAAGCCCTGGGAAGCAGAGCCTTCATAAAGGCTGGATTTTGCCTTTAGGTTCACATATGGGCAAAGCAAAATTTAGTATAAATGAAAAATATTTCATTTTGTTTCTATTTAATAGACCTGAGGAATTGTTTTAAGAACAGCCTTAAAACAAATACACAACTTGTGTCAGCATTTTAATAAAGTATATTTCTTTTCCTGGACATTATACTTTGAATGTGTCCTGATATCCTGCATAACTCTTCATCGAGATGGCAAAATCTCGGTGTGAACATTTATCATAAACAGATTTCCCTATTTCAGTGCAGAACATTTTTTTTCTGCTGTAATGATATTTTCTGTATTATCAGTCATAGCTTATAAACTAATCAAGTCCATCTTAAAATGAAAAACATTTTAGGGTTTTTTTTGCACAGCCTCTGGATGAAATTTTGTTTGCTATAACCTGTTTATTTACATTAATACTGTACTCTATGTTTTTTAAAAGTGTATTCTTCTCTAGACACCCTGTCTTCTGGTGTAGTTCTCTGTACCCACAAGTAGTCTCATTGAATCTCCCAAAAGGAGGGATTCCAGGACCACAAATAATTGAAAAAACAGATTCATAGTCTGCATGTTAGGATATTAATTCAAGGCTGAGGAAAAAAGGTGTAACAAGTATTGCCTGCCACAGAAATAAACTCAGAGGAAACTAAATAGAACAGTCCTGCCGACCCACTAGACAATCACTCTATATCCTCTGGTTTTAACACAATTGCACACTGGGTGGGGAAAAAAAGAATAAAACCCAAACAACCAGAACTCAAAAAACAACCACGATTTAATTTTCCTAAACCTGGGAGAAACTGAAAAGTTTTAAACTGCTACCTAAATTTAAAACAATTATAAGTGAATTTACAAATTTATGTGTCTTTCCCTTATCTTATTTAGCGATTCCAAATACGTTTGCTCTTCATTTCTTGCAAATGTGCTGTTATTGTGTTATTTTTATGGTGTCTTAGTTGTTTTATGCTTTGCAACATGAATAAGAAGCATATGTGGACATATGTGATATTTAATTAATAAATTAAATCTGAGTTGATTTATCCGCTCTACCTTTGTTTTCAAATTACTATTCTGCAGAGTAAGAGGATAGGGTGTGTGCTGCTTGTTTGCAGTAAGTATTTGAGAAGCAAGCCTTAATTTAGAATAGCTTCATTTGCATTAAAATCTAACTAAACTTATTGCTATTAAAAAAAATTTAAATGAACCAAGAGTGAGGCTTTGGCAACTGAAAATAGTAAATCTCCATGAATAATTTACATAGATTTTGTTTATGCTAATGAAACCTCTCATTTATCTCTATTTTGTGCAATTATTACAGAACTGCAAAGATTCAAAGACAATAAAAACTAAAGGAGAGGATCTGGAACAGTTTTGTTGAGTACTGTTTGGCAGGTCAGCAGAGTTCAAGGTTATCTTTTCGGCAAATGTTACAACTCAGCTGCAGATTAGATTTGGGTACCCATCACGGATGGAAAGACTGCATTATGACCCCAAGAAACACTGTCAGAGAGAGAGATTGACAGGGCAGAACATCTCTGTGTATTCTGGAATTCAAAAGGTGGGAGTGCTGAGAGGAAATAGGACAAAGAGTTACATCTATACATACAATATTCTTTCAAAATGGGCTGACACACCTTAGGCTATTCTGTATCATACATATTACACCTTTAATTAGATTTCTTTGTGTTAAAAGCTAAACACTGAAGCAAATCAAAATGTATACATGATTTCTTTTTGGATTAAATTTAGGAAGATATATCATTGGTAAATGGAGCAGCAAGTTATTGCTGCTTCCCTTATTTTTGCTAAAATGCTGTGAAGAGAATGGAGGACGTGAATTAACAAGCTAATTTCTAGGTACGTACTTTTGCTGCAAAGTTTAGATCCAGACCTGATCTTATCAAGTTTCATGTACAGGCTATACTAGTAATAGTTTTCAATGGAAAAAAATGGTTCCATCCTTTGTGGCTACAGAACCCCCCTAAAAATACAAATGAAGCGTCATGATGACTCAAAAACCAGTGCATCATATCAATAAAATATAAATGTATTTTATTTTTTAAAATGTACTTTTAAAATTCACATTTAATTAATTTTTTTAAGGTATTAAAATGTAACTTTTGAAAACTTGGGTGATAGATAAGCTTGGGCACCCAGATTTGATTTTCAGTAGGAGCAAGATAATGAAAACCTAAAATAAATCTATTTTATTAGGGGTTACATGTTTAGACAGCAGGGATTTGGTGCAGCTGCTTTTGAATGTCAAAAGCAAGTTTCTGGGGCATTTCCATTCCTCCTTTTATCTTCTGCCACAGAGATCAGAATAAAAAATTATCAGGAGGACCCAGTGCCATATAGGTCTAAACACAAACGAGACAAGTGAAGTCTAAAACAATTCTTCCAATTTCAGCCTTCTCTTTGGCTTTATTCTTACTACTCCAGGAATATTAAAAAGAAATGGGATGTTTTTAATGGATTGTCGGCAGCATTGTTTTCATTAACAAAAGGGAACTCAATCAACTGCTCTGCCAAACCTCTCTGTCTGTTCTTTGATGGGCATGATAAATGGTGCCAAGCATTGTCAGATCCTGCCAGATTAAATTAAAATCATAGGTGTTCAAAATCTTTTAGGACTAAGCTTAAAGTAATTTTGATCTTATTTTTCCTGAAAGAAAAAGAATAGTAAAAAAATAAACAAGAAAGACAATAAAAGTTTAGAGATAAAGTAGATTAACAGAAACATTCTATCATTAAAAGTTTCTGTCCAAGGCAGTGATAGAGATTGACTGAATCCAAAATATGTCTATTTACACATGACTGCCAGCACTAGTAAGAACAAGATGAAAAATGGAAAGTCACAATAGCACCGCAGAAACAGATTTTAAAGAAGTGACATAAAACTATAACATGTTTAGTGACTGTTTTAAAACACCCCAAAGTTTATCAGGCTCTTAACCAATTATATCAAAACAGTAAGATTCTGCCTGGGATTATTGTCAATCCTAGCAAATAAGGAGAAAATGCAAACCCTTTTTTAGGGGACAAGAGGTTAGTATTTACAGATACAGGGTTAAACAGCAGTAATAGTTCTATTTGTACTAGCATGAAATATTGAACTAGTTTTAAAATGTAATGTGCTTAAAAAGGCAAATTCCATTGAATCTTTCAAACCAGTAAATTTGTTCTTTACACAACCACAAGTTAAACCCTCTGGGTTCAATCTATTCGCTTCCCACCTCTTTAGTTAGAAGCATGCCTTGCTGTCCCATTTCATTTTCAGAAGAGTAAGCATCCTTAAAAGTTTCAGTGTGAATGGTATATTGCCTGAATTTGCAGGTAGTATAATCCAGATTGTAAAAAAACCCAAACCACTCTTACCACAGTAGTGATGTTTTCAAATACAAATTTCAATGACAGAAATGCTAGTTTCAGATAATAACTTTGCATGGCTGCTGTTCTTGGCAGTGAGGGAAAAGCTCTGTCCAAGTGGCACACCCTGAAAGTGGCTCTTATACCAAACAAAACATTAACACAATGTGCAGGATTATATTTTGTTTAGAACTGAAGGTTGGCAGCAGCTTTATAATAAATCTTCAGGAAGCGTTGTATGATTTACCACTATTACATTTATTGTTGGTGGTCTTGTGGGCCAGCGCTGGATAATATTGAAGACATTTATGAAATATTCTTTACCTTTATAACTCTATTTTATGTCAGTGGTTCAGACAATTTACAGCTGCTGTTATGTGTACAACTGTACAGTGAAGTGGAGCTCGTTGCAGGAGCTCCAGGTCTCATGTCTCCTCCTATATAGTATCTGTCCTTTTAATTTGCAGCGCTGCTGACACAGTATGCTTGATTAGGGACTAGCGTTGAAGATAACTCTGTAGGATAAAATGCTTGCTCTCTTAGCAGTGTTGTTATATAAATTCTGCTGCGTGTACACGCCGAGAGAGCACTTGAGAGACGTAAAATGTAGCTTGGTGCAAGTAGGAATACATCTATTGTTTTTGGTAGACTTGCACAAAAAAACCCCTCTTGAGACTTTGACCCACGGCAGTCATGAAATTAATACAGCAGGATGATGGGGGGTATTATATATCCTCTGTTACTGCTTATATGACAAATCACTGTTTTGTTTTATGCTAGGACTGAGTGAGGCCTTTGTAGGTAAAGGGAGCAGTCCTATAGCTAGAATGAAATGCAGAATTTCTGACATCTGCTCTGGTGAAGTAAACAAAGACATTTTGAGAACTCGGAGGGGTGGCGTTAGGGCTAAAAGAGGTGTATATTTTAACAGGGATGTAATATAGATTATTCTACAGCCTGCTCTTTAGAGACAGAAGAGATCAATTATAGTTAAATCAACATGTGATAGAAGGAGATTTAGTGATATGAGGAAGCTTAAATTAATCCCTCCTAAGGTAATATCGATAAATGTTACTTGTTGGTGTCGTCGGTCTAGTGCTTTCAGCAGTCTGTGACAAAGGCAGGAGTCCTGCATCATGTGAAAGGGAAGGAAACAGTTCATCGGCAATGAAAACCAGTTCACCAGATTCTCAAAATCTAGAAAAAAACCCACCGGTAATAAAACACTAAATGCTGATTGGCCTCAAGGACTGAATTTTTTGCTGTCTCGTCTGATTGCCCTTGAACTCAATGCCTGGCTTTCATTCAAGGCCAAACCAGAGTGGCCTGCCACAGCACAAGCCCCTCTCAGTGAAACTATCCTTGGAGACCTGCCACGTGGTGGAGTAACTGAAGCTCGAGCCCACCTAGACCCACCACCAAGCCCAAACAGCAACAGCATCAGCCATCTTGGCTTCTACCAGCACTTGGCCCCTTCACACACACACCCTAGCATGGAGGGTTTCCAGGTGACCCAAATCTGCCTAACAACCAGTGATGACGTACCCTGAGCTGTGTGCAGCTAATTGCTCATTGCCAGGCAAGCCTCTCGCACAGGGCACACCCGTCTTCCTCTTAGCATTTCACCTCAGCAGCTCCCGGCCTGCAGAGCTCCATTCCCTTGTCCTCCAGTCTCTCTCCTCAGAGCTGGAGGTTGCCAGTGAGAAAAGGTGAGACAAGAGCAGTGTTTTGTTTTCCTGTCCCCTGTTTCCCTCCCAGCCCAGGATGGCTGTGGTGGGGAGGAACAAGATGGCTGCAGGTCCCCATGGGGTGTCCCCAGCCACTGCAGCACAGCCGGCAGCTGCTGCCACAACAGGCCCTCCTCCAAGAGTGCCTTCATCATCTACGCCTTTGCTCCAGATATAGCTATCTGAGGGCTAAAACCTAAGACCACATATTTTCTTTTATTTTTCCACAGGGAAAAGAAACTATGGAAGCTGAGCATCCTACTCTATGTGAAGGACAATTCTGCTTTTCACATATACCATGATTAAGCACTCGTTCTGATATTACTGTGGTTCAGTTCCTTATGTAAAACCTAAGCTCACCCCAGCCCTCTAAACACAATGGAACTCTTCATCCTTTGATGGTACTCCACATAAACCACTTCAAATATGTGGGACTTTAATTTGGACTGATCTTAAAAGCCATCACACTAGAGCAGACCAAAGTAGTAGTCCCTAGTCATGTAGTCCCCCGCTACAGCCAAAGGCTTCATGGCTCTCAGTGGATTTCTCTTCCACTTGAAGTCTCCCCTTGAACCCGCTCACTGTCTAGATAACCTGGCAGGATGGCACTGAAATCTGCCTGTCCGCAGAATAAACAGCGCCTTAATGAGGCAGAACACTTTCTGAGACAGGAAACAGACGGAGAATGCAGAAACGATAGGTTGTGGAACATCAGATATTGCCTGGAAAACATCTGAAACTGCACTAATGAAAGTTAATATAGCTTTGGGGTGGATTGA
This sequence comes from Balaeniceps rex, assembly GCA_013401315.1. Classification (NCBI taxonomy): domain Eukaryota; kingdom Metazoa; phylum Chordata; class Aves; order Pelecaniformes; family Balaenicipitidae; genus Balaeniceps; species Balaeniceps rex. The sequence goes on from VYZW01052418.1 coordinate 14,068, forward strand.
GGGAAGGGAGGAGAGAAAGGAGCTGCTGGTCATAAATTTCAGAGAGAGTTCTAAAATTAGAAAAATCCTGTTTAAACAGCAGCTTTAGAAATTATAAATTTAGCTACCTTTTGAGGGCGGTTAAATACTAATCTCAGGGGACTGTGGGCAGAACCTGACAGACTTCGAATGGCTAAAGCAACATTTTCTCGAAAGAAGCAATAAAGCTCATATGCTGCTAGCTTACGGTCTCAGACAGAGAAAGGAAAAAAAAAAAAGATCTATTTTAGCAGTTAGGAACTGTATTGGAGCTATGAAATATAAAACAAAAGAAATTTGTGAACTCTTTGAAGATTTCTATTAACGCCTTTATACTTGCAAGAAACAGGTCTCTGGAGATAAAAGGTCAGATTGTGAAGGCTAATATGTCTAGTTACTCAGCAGAATAAAAGGCCAGGTTGGACTGTCCTTTTGAAGCTAAGAAAATTCAAAAGTGATTTAAAAAATATGCCAGCAGGAAAAACTTCAGGGCTTTTCCAATTCCCTTGTGATTTTTCTTTTTATATTTTCGGAATATACTGGATAACACACATAGCTTGGAGGACAAATTTCCCTTTCCATTATGATAGAGGCAAATTTCATGCATTCCTGTAATTCATAAACACATGCTAAAATGTAGATATTATGGATCCACTTTTCTGTTTGTCTAGTAGAGTATTTCCCATTACTGCAGCCACAAGAAATAGAAATTGAGTTTCTGAATAGATGTTTGTTGAGACGTGCTTCAAATTTGGTAAATGTAGTGAATTAGGTAAAAGTGGTGAATTAAGAGAATGAAGGTAGAAAGGAAACCGGATATTGTATGGCTGAGCTCAGTTTGAAGGTGGGTTTCATTTTTTATTTGGAGAGACTGAAACTACTGACTGCAATAAATTCAAAGCTGAATTTATTGCTTTTGAACGTTGTGGTACCTTGGTTCATCCAGGCATACATTTCATTGTTCTTGAACTCAAAAGAAGCACTGAAACTGTTCCAACTACTGGCTGTCACAGTGGAAGGCTTTGCCTTAGCAGTCAAGCTCAAACAGACTCCAGATTGACAGGCTTGTGAGCTTGCATAGTGGGCACCCACCTATCACCTAGTTGATGTTGTCTGACAAAGCCATTCAGTAGAAGCTGTGCGTCCTCATTTTGCTCTTTCTTCCTGCCTCCTGAATTCTGCATTAAGACCTTGCTGCTGATCTTCAGCAGACTTTCGACTACAGTGTGATCTTGCCCAGTGGTTTTGGATTTTCCAGATTCTGCTCTCAGTTTACCCTGATCATGGTACATGGATCTAGCTCCAACCCCTGACTCTCATTGAGCCTTAGCAGTTACATATGACTGCTTACATCCAGACACACATACAAGCTCAAATCTTGCATGTGCCTTTGTTAATATTCTTGCATTTCAGATAAGCACCAGAACTATTTTACTGGGGCTGGGAAGTTATTAGTGTAAGATATAAAGACTTCCACAACACCCTAATTATAAGATCAATTCTAACTCTGCTTATAGGTCAGGCACATTATAATGATGTCACAGAATCACAGAATAAACCACAGAATGGTTGAGGATGGAAGGGACCTCTGGAGGTCATCTTATCCAGCCCCCCTACTCAAGCAGGGCCACGTAGAGCAGGCTGCCCAGGACCATGTCCAGACAGCTTTTGAATATCTCCAAAGAGGGAGACTCCACACCCTCCCTGGACAACCTGTGTCAGTGCTCAGTTACCCTCACAGGAAAAAAAAGGTTTCCTAATGTTCAAATAGAGCCTTCTGTGTTTCGGTTTGGGCCCGTTGCCTCTGGTCCTGTCATTGGGCACAAATGAAAAGACCCTGGCTCCATCTTCTTTACAGTCTTCCCTCAGGTATTTGCATACATTGATAAGATCCTCCTGAGCCTTCTCTCCTCTAGGCTAAACAGTCCCAGGTCTCTCAGCCTTTCCTCATAAGAAAGATACTCCTGTAACTTAGTCATACTTGCGGCCCTTTCCTGGGCTCTCCCCAGCTTGTCCATGTCTGTCTTGTACTGGGGAGCCCAGAACGGGACACAGTACTCCAGGTGCGGCCTCACCAGGCCTGAACCAGAGGGAAGGACCACCTCCCTTCGCCTGCTGGCAACACTTCTAATGCAGCGCAGGATACTGACAACCTTCTTTACTGCAAGGTCACATTGCTGGCTCATGTTCAACCTGGTGTCCCCCAGGACCTCTAGGTCCTTTTCTGCAAAGCAGCTTTCCAGCTGAGCAGTCCCCAGCATATTATGGTGCCTGGGGTTGTTCCTCCCCGGGTGCAGGACTTTACACTTTCCTCTGTTGAGGATCTTATGGGAGACTGGATTGATAACCTGTCAGTGGAATTCCTTCACAAGCATCTTCTCGGGAGGCCTATAATGTGATATTTGGCTACTGCTGGCCCCATGACAGAATTAAGGTCCCTGATTGGTTCTCACCATTCTTTATATATTCCTATATAATCTTCATATATTCGTGTTGGTCACTTAGCAATTATCTTAGAAAATGTATCTTATTTCATTCTTGCATGACTTTAAAAGACCATATTAGGTTGGTAAAGATTGAAAGATTGACTATGTTTGCTCTACTGAAAGCATGTCTCATACCTTTAAAAAAATAATTTATTACTGTTTAGAGTTCTGCACTGATTGCTCTCTAAACACTGCTAGCGTTAATAAAAATCTTTCTGGTGCAACCCTAATAAATGTTTTATCAACTTGGGAACTTCTCAGAACAGATGACTTTGAGACTGAAATGAATAAAATTCAAGTAGTGAGAAATTATCTGTAACAGAAAGAAACAAAGTACTTTTTGGAGGACTTGCTAATAACCTGTTTGCCTTACAAGAGGTAGCAGCTCTTTTCTAAATTAAAACTACTCAAAATAACTGAATTTTTAATATAGATCTTTACTTCCATTTTATTTTGTATTGGTTACCCTCCCCATTCATTTTCTGCAAGTTCTGTCTGAGGATATTAAGGTTTATGTAACATCCAGTAATGTCGTAGTGGGGCAATCTTCATGAGAGGTAAACTCAGATGTCTCCACCTCCAGAGAAGTGCTCTCATTACAGGGCTACAAAGTCAAGCTTCTTCCTTTTTCTCTCCCTAATGCACAAGTTTACATTCCTTTTTATGCAGTAGTGACGGAAAATTATTTGGAAATCACAGAATCATAAAATAATTCAGATCGGAAGGAAACTCAGGAGGTCACCTCATCCACATTCCTGTTCAAAGCAGGTTTAACTTCAAAGTAAGGTCAGGTCGCTTGGGGCCTTGTCCAGCTCAGTTCTGAAAATCTTCCAGGAGAGAGTTTCCAACAGCTTTTCTGGGCACCTTTTCCAGTGCTCAACAGACCTCACCATGAAGAATTTTATCCAGTTTATCCAGCCAGAATTTCCCTTGCAGCAGCCTGTGACTATTGCCTTTTGTCCTTGACTGTGCACTTCTGAGAAAATTCTAGCTTTGTCTTCCACGTAACTTCCCTTTTAGAAGTTGAAAGTGGGAATTGGATTCATACTTAGCCTTCACTTCTCCAGGCTAAGCAAACATAGCTTCTTATGACTCTTTCTGTATATGAAGCGCTCTACACACCTAGTCACTAGGTGACCTAGACAGGCTTCTTAGTAACTCTGGACTGGTTCCTTTCCAGTTTGTCAATGCTTCTTTTGTACTGGGGAGCTCAAAGCTGGACATAGTGCTCCAAACCCCAGAAGGGTGGAGTAGAAGGAAATAATCACTTTCCTTCCCTTGACCTGCTGGCTATCCTCTTGCTAATGCATCCTGGTATGTGGTTAGCCTTCACCTCCAGGAGGCCTTGCTGCTGATTTGTGTTCCATTTGTTCATGAGGATTGCACCTCCTTGACCAGTGCTATTCTGCATAGCTGCTGCCTGTCCACTCAGTCCCAGCCTATACTACACGGGCTTATTCCATCCTGGGTGAAGGGCTTTTAATTTGCCTTTGCTGAGTTTCCTGAGGTTCCTGTTTGCTCATTCCTCCAGGTTGTGTAGGTATCGCAGCCCTGCCTTCCAGCATATCAATTGCTTCACCTTGTCTAATGTCATCTGAGAACTTGACAAAGATGCTTCCTGTCCCATTGCCCAAGTCATTGATGAAGATGTTAAACGGTATTGAGAAGGTCGCTAGTGGCTCAGCTGTATAAAAAGCTTGCAGAGGTAAAGAGGAGGATGGTTAACTGCTCATTTCTGAAGCATTCAGATACAATAATAATAGACGCCATAGGGAATACCCATGCGGAAAGTAATAATTCAATCGTCAGAATGACATTTGAATAGTGTGCAGCAAATAGGGCCTGAGGCCACACATCAAATGCTAAGGATAAAAGAAAAAAAACTAGCATCTGCTCACTTTTTGAGCATCATCTATCTTTTGTGTTGAAAGAGCCAGGGATTCAGTGAAAAATAACCAGTGATCATGTGATCATGAAAAATAATCAGTGGTCTATTTTATTTCCTATTTTATGCATGCTTATCATTTCAATCTGAAAAATAATATTTTGACAAAGACATGCATGTATGTACTCGGGATGGATGAAAAGGCTGTATCTTGTTGCAGAGAGCTCCACTGAAGGGACATGTGTTCCTGCAGCTTGGTCAGGTCTTGCCACTGGTATCCTACATGAAATTACTGCTCTGAACAATCTTCATTTTAGTTGATCACTTCTACAATATCGTAAGAGAAGAGGCGGAGGAGATTTGGTTAGCTGAGGAATAAGAGAAAGAGGAATAATATGGCAGAAGAGAACTAGATATGCTGGGTTTCACATTTTGTGGAGAAACTGAGCTATACTCTAATTTATTAAGCTACTGCAAATTTATTAATATATATAGTCATCTTCTCTTGCAAGGTGTGTATACTACTGCTACCATCAGTGTGTTCTTTATTTTGCACATTAGCTGTCTGGTAATTTGGACCAAATTTCAAACACACATCTGTCTGTAATCTTGACTCTTACTGAAACCAATACCAAATGTACCTTTGGCTATTGTATAAAGACCTAGATGTTAAAATGGACTGCTGATATCACACAGCAACAATTCAAATATTTATTTGCACTGTCTGCCAAGTGGAATGATGTGAAGAAAGTCATGTTTAGGATACTTTAAAGAATTCCCTTTCAACATGGTTAGTGTGTTAGTGTCCTGCACACGCAAATGTGTATGCACAAGCACTGGGCTGAAACCGGAAGGCAGATAACTTACTGCTATTTGTATTTTATTACACTTAATTATTGTTTTATTTATCAACTCTTTTCAAATCCTAGCTGAAAAGGAACAGCAAATTGTATTGCATAGGTGTAAAAATACAGCCTTTTAATGATATGGCTCTGACGCATACTGCATAGCTTATGATTTTCCTCTAGCTGGCAGATACTTAATGGTTATTAAAAAACTGCACATGATAAGGGAAGTGCAGAAATCTGGAATGTATTAACATGCTGAAAAATACATGGCTGCTCTTAGCTGAGTGAAAATATGATTTATACTGCTTATGGTTTCTTCTAAAAGAGGAAATCCACTAACTTGCTTGAAAAAATAGGACCTGCAAAGTTCTTACTTGTTTGCTTTTCAAGTAGATTAGTGGCTTTTCTCTTTTACAAGAGAATATGAAGGGCACAATAGAGAATGTCAAAAGGAAATTTGTTCAATTTGAAAGGTGCTGAAACAATTAATTGGAATGTCACCATTATAATGAGGCAATCATGTATTAACAACTATTACTTTTATTAATGATCTGCAGAAGGCTTGTATTTGCAGCTAGCTCGGGTGGACTTTTTACTCCTGAAACTTTGCATATCTCCCTGTCTCTTTTTAAATAGTGCTGTAACTTGCTCAGAAATTTAATTTTCACCTGAGCAGTACAAACAGCATTATGTTAATGGCAAATATATTAATAAAATCTTTGAAAAATCATGATGTTGTTTGAACAGCTGCACTGATTTCTTTTACTGTGCAGTCCCCAATCTGGGGGACTTTAATTCTGTTCTCTCTTATACGAAAAGATGTGCATTCTTTTTCACTGGACATTGTAATTGCCTATATAGGTGGCTATGGCTTCATAAAAGTGCCAAACTTATAAATAGTTTTTTTCAGCTATCATATATATATAGATGTATGATTTTTTTTTTTTTTACTACTACATCTCACTTCCAGAAGAGTGTTAGTGTTAAATAACATATTTTAAACAACTGGAACTCATAAATTCTAATAGCAGGATTTTTAATCACTTTCAAAAGACAAACCTTTTACTACTGACTTACAGATAATAGCAGGGAGATGCTCAGTGTTGACACTGAAGGACACTTTTAGCTATGTAAAAGTAAATGTCATATTTTGAGGTTATATCCTGAATGAGTCAGGGATTTTTTTTTAGTTAAAGAAATCAAGTGCCTGTAGTCTTTTTTTTCTTTGTTGACATGTAATCAGCTTCAATGCTTCACAGATCCTCTTCCCCAGCTCTAGGAATTGACCTCTGTGCCTCTGCTCTGTTAAGAGATAATGTAGCGTGCCACTTCTTGACCTACTGACCAATGCCACTGGTTGGCACAAGCTCTTGACAATGGCAGACAAATTGGCTTTTCCTTAAGGAAGCTCCTCAAAAAATGAAAATTAATTCTAAAATTTTAGTTTTACAGTTGGGGTTCAAAGTCTTCTGCATAAAGCATCTCAGAAACATTTACTTTTACTCCTGTTGCACTGCTGTACAGCACTGATGTGAGATGGGACTGTGGAAGTTTGACTTAAAAGATGTAGAAATCCTTGGCTAACTTCTTCGAATCCAGAGATGTACAATGACAAAGTTCAAGTAAGGTGTAGACAAAAGGTTTCATATGTGATGAGCAAGTAAAATGTATAGGACATAATATGCGAAAGCATTTCCCAAAATTACTGTGAAAGTGGTTTATATTTTTCTTTTCAATTTTTAACTAAGCATATTATTTATCACACAAGTGGTTTCATGACAAGTAGGCAGAGGAATTATGTGAGCTCTAGTGATTAAACACAGAGATGTTAAACCTTGTCATAACCTTGTGTTTGTCTCTGGGGCTGTCACTATAGGAGGTACCAGCTACTGAGGCCTGTCAAAATCCATTAAATGTGATCTGCTGCTTAATGCCCTGCATATGAAGACTGGATAGGGAATCTGACAATACAAGAGGAGCAGGTAAACAAAACAGCTCACATAAAAGAATCCCTGCTGGAGTGCAGAGAAGTTTTCATCACCAGTTTCTGAAAAATTTTTTTGAATAAAAAACAGTGGGGAATTTTAGAAAAGGAGTGGTTCATAACTGGAGAGAAGGCACTGGTGAGATTCTTTTTTTTCTCCAAGAAACAAATATGAAATACCTGTCTGGTTCAAGCTAAGCAAGCATTGGTCTTCTGGTGATCAGAAGAATCTGAATATTTTATCTAATTGGGAGGGTCCTAGCAGTCCAGACCATGAAGGTTATGGATAAAAATACACTTCCCAGTGAGGGCACAGAGATGGAACTAGAAGCTGGGATGTAACAAGGGACAAACACTGCACCAGACTGGCATTCACTGCTGCTGTATGTAAACAAAAGAGGAAAAAAAGACTTTTTTCCAGTAATTTCTCAGTGTTGATTACTCACACCAGTGCACAGAAAGAGTTTGAGCCACAGCTTTCTATTTTGCTGTTCATTCACTTGCATTCAGATGTGTGAGGGCAGAAAAAGTACTGGGAATTACACAATGCCAGGGCCCTGGGGGCCTGCCTGTCCCTGCCCACCCCATGGGGCTCTCCCCACCCTGCCCATGTCCCAGGACCCCATTTCAGCCCCCAGGGCCATCAGCCCCTACCCCAGCGATGCCGCAGCAGGCCTGGTCTCCAGCTCCCCACAGCCCTGCCCTGCCCAGCTATGGACCCCCCCAAGCTGAGCCCATCCATGGGCCCAAGTTCTGGCCCAGCCTTGGCCTGTCCCTGTCCCCAGGGAGGTGCCCGATGCCTGGGGCTGGGGTTCCCCTGGTGCCTCCCAGCTGCCCTGCTCCTGGGTGGGGCAGTGGGATAGGCCCATGAGGAGTCCCTGCATCTCCCTGTCCCTTAGCAAACCACAAGCCCTTGCTGCACCCATGATTTTGAGAATCTGAGGCATAAGGAGCTGAATTCTTGAATGTGCTATGAGTTGATCAGTCTCCAGTTTTAAGTAATCTGGTACCTGTTTCTGTGACTTCTATGCTGAGATTTTCCACAGTCTAATGAGTCTTCAGTAGTAAAATCACTGAAATGAAGCCTTCCTGATTTGCAGACATTTGTCATTTGACTGAGAAAAGCCTTACATTAAACCTTTATTTGGTCAAAACCAAGCAACACATTTAAAATTCATTACATACACCCAAGCACGATAAGAGGGGACATACAGTAGATTGGAGTGGCACCTTTACTATACTGAATGTTTGATTGGTGGCTAAAACATGAAATGTTTTTCAGTGCTCAGAAAATAATAGTGCATCTTGTGTCTTTCTTGGTTTTTTTTTATTATCTTGCCATAAAAATACTAGTTTCAGAACTAGTGTACCTTTTTTGATACTTACTGGACTATTAAATCTGTCCCACTTCCTGAATTGATAAATATACACACAAATACACAAGAATATTAAAAAACAGGAAAATCTGTCCCTCAGGGACATATTTTTATAGCCATGAGATGCTAGTGTTTTGCATAGGGTTGAAAAGAAGCTCCTAGGTTATAAATCAAGAGCTCTTCTTTTGCAAGCAGCCACATACATGACTTTATAAATTTATCAAGTGCCATATTAGAGACTGGGATTTTAATCTCATTACTACTACTGGATGGATGTTCAAAACCTCATTTCTGTAAAGGTTAGAAACCCTTGCCTAACTCACAGATTAATTATGTTTACACAGTTAGTTTTTGTGCCAGCCTCATCCTTTAACTTAAATAGTTTTTCCTTCCCATTTTTGCAATGCACTTTTAGAAACAGGTGACATTGCCTCACAGCTTTTATCTTGCTGGGCTAAAGAAAAACAGCCTTCCTTGGAGGGGTTTGCATTTTCAGTCCTTATCCTAACACCTTATGTCTAAACCAGCTGCAGTTTTTCTTGATTACAAATGACCAGAATAATTTACTGTGCTCTGGATAATAAGCTACAGATCATAAGAAAATATAAATCACTGATGAAGTATATTCTGTTTTGGTAATACAGTACCTTGCCCTTTTAGAAGATGCAGAAAGTGCTCCACTCTCATTAGGTGGAAACGTGGTCCTCTTCATGGCAGTTCGGGTGCTGACTTCAGTGAGGCCCATATTTCAGCTATTCTTTTCACCAGATTAAGGAGTCAGGGACACATCTCAACATTTTGTGAGTAAAAGAAATCCCTTTAATTATAACAAAATGTTAAAGCTCCACAAACGTTCTATGGATATTACACAACTGGGAAATGAGGCAATGCTCAGAAAAAAAAAAAAAATATTTAAACTGAGGAAGAGATGGACTGGGGAATAATATTGCTCTCTTGATAAAAGTGATAGTGGAGTTATATTTATGGTTCTTCTTTCCACTACCTCCAGCAACTGGAGGAGCTATCTGGTTTTAATAACAGTTGTTTCTTTGGTCAGTGCGTGCAACCTCTAAGCATGCAGTTTGGACTAAGAAAGGCATACGTGACGAGACATGTGGCTCAGGTAATAATTGGTGGCTTATAGTGTTGATCTAGACTGAATCAAAGGTGACTCTTATTTGCTGTATATCAAGTTCAAGTTCATCTTTACATCCATTCCAGTATTTTGAACTGTTCCATTATAAGTACCAGTCAGTACCACCTCAACAGAGCTGTTGTACCTCCAGCATGGTGGTAACCTTTCTCTTACTTGTTTTACTAACAGGCTGCTGGCATGAGTAATAAAGAACTGTCCTGAGACACAGACTCCAGGATCTGATAAAAATTAGCGTTATATCTTGATGGCATCCTGCTGTATATCTTTTCTTCAGTAACCTCAATATCAAATTTAGTTACTTACATTGAGTTTTTTAGACTTGTTTCAGGATATAAAATTAATTCCCATAAATCTCATGCTCTCCTCATTCTGCTCTGTGCAGAGGTTAGTGAACAACTGTCCCCCTTCCTTGCCGTTCAAGTGGGCTTTCAAAAGAGCTGTAATCTTAGGCATAAATATTATTGAAAGACTGACAGAATTCTGCAAAACTAATTTTCCCATCCTCTTATCAAGGATTTGTAGACAAGCAGGCACCTAGAAACTGCTGTTTAAAAGCTGGACAGTGCAGGCTAATGCTTCTAAATGGCATTGGCTGCCTTAGGTATATTTAATTGTTATTTTGCCTACTCCTATCCAGATTCATTCTCTCTCCTCTCTTCCCCTGGAGTCTTAATGAATAGTTATTCGCTTTCAATTGGTTGAAAAATAAACCAGCAGAGAAGATGAAAGCTCACCTCAGAGGCATTAGGAGGAATTGCATTGCTCAATTTTTCTGTAGGCTACCAGGTCAGTTCTTCACTGTCTTGGAGACTTGTCCCTCAAAAAGGCATCAGGAGATGAACAATGTCTTGCAAGTGTTAATCTGAGAGCTAACTGTCCCCAAGGCAGACTGGGAGTGTGCCTTTCTGGGAATCATCACAATTCTGTATATTTTACAGTGTTTGCAGGGCCTTCATGCACTCAAATTTTTAAAAGACTAGAGCAATTGTGTTACACCACAAAGATATACTCAATGGCACTTTCAAGTATTATCTATAGGAACACAAAGAAATACAGAAGGCATTTGTGGAATAACATGAGAGCAGAATGCATATCCAATAGCCTCACCAGTGCATTTTAGTAACATTTTGTAAACAATGGACTTAACTCTGCACTTATGTGCAGTATATGTATAATTTGTCAGTACAGTCATAGTCTGCTTAAACTATAAAGCGGTGAGGTTATAGATAACATAAATAGAACTGGACAGGATTTTTCTAATGGGAAATTTTATTTGATGAAAAAAGTTATTTGCAGGTAATAATTTTAAAAATGTGGGAATACATGTGTTTGTTTCAACAGTGGCAGAATTTACGATCAAAACAGGAAAGACCTTTATCCACCAGAACAGCTGGTAGTCCTGAGTTCTTGAGGATGAGGTGGAAGATCAGTATGAAGATGCTGTTCTGTCTGATTCAGAAGAAGGATTTAATCCACAGATTTTCCATTCTTAGGTGAGTGACTAGATTGTCACACATTTCAACTATTCTGGATGTATCTTTCCTTTTGGACATGTTCTGCTTTGTATTAATAATGCATTGAGGGAGAATGAAAGAGACTAGTTTCAGCATTGCTTTTGGGTACGGGAGATGAAAGATCAGATACCTGTTCTGAAGGATATTTATTTATACAGCAAGTAGCAGCTCCAACAAGAGATACTAGAAAACCCTTCAATTTCCTCAACTGCTTAGTAGACTAGTGGATTAGACATTCGTCTGGGATGTCAGAGACTGAAGTTTCAATTGCTGGACTGGATCACCTAGAATAAGCACTTGAATTTTAGTCTTTCTTATCTTAGATGAACACACAAATATGAGTGTGTGAGGGTCTCCATATTTTCTGGTCTTAGCCTCAACCTCATATGTACTGGGAATTTTCATGGAACATAAGGAATCCACAGCACTCCGCATTTTGCAGATCCTCACTCTGGCATTTGAACCCACAGTACATATTGATAGCAGTGTAGAAGGGTTTTCCTTCTCAGTGGTACCATCATTTGGCTGTATCAAGTGATGTGCAAGCAACTCCCTTTCTCTAATGGTACACCAATTGTAACTGACAGCTCCCAGGGCATATTTGGTAGTGATAAAGAGATAACTGTTGTAGCCTTGCAAGAATTCACCTCTTATTCAATCCTTCAGACATACATATGCTCTCTAATATCCATAAGTTCTCCAATATTGTCAAATAAATTACCCATCTAGAGCATGAGCTACTAGATATAACTTTTACAAACAGCTTTAGGAAACCTGGGGATCAAAAGATGTGACACACAAATGATTTTCATTCCTTTCCATATTAGGAGGGATCTATGCTGATAGTAACAAGAAAAACATCGTTTTGTTAGTTAGGTTTTCCAAAGACTGGTACCTTTTATTTTTCTTTATAATAATCTCAAAGTGATGAAAAAGATTTACACTTTTAACAGAAAAAAAAAATTTGCACGCACCTAAAGCCATTTAATCTGAATCATCTCTATTTTCTTCTCCTTTCTGCCTCCATCCTACTACAGTTATTGTTGTTTTTCTTGTCAGTGGATAGACATAAATGCTGTTGCAGGAACAATTGGAAAACAGGAACATATATTTATGTAAACTGGTATTGATTCAAGTTTAAAAAAAAAAAGAAAAAGAAACTAAGGCTTTCAATGCTGTGCTGCAAATCATTATGACCAGGGCTGCCTATGTGCACAAAATATGTGAATGAGTTCTGCTGATACTGCTTAGGTCTACTATGAACTTAGTTAAAATTTAAAATTTTTATATGTAGTTTAATATCTCTGCACAATATTAATCATCAGATGTATGTCCTTGTATTGTTTTTTCTTGGTCTCACAAAGATAATGGCTGTTTTATTTGTTTATGCAGCTCTGTGATCTATGGTTGATAGTTCCACATTTGGGAACATCTGAAAAAGAGGTCACATGACCTTTCCAAACACGGGAAAACTGTGTTCTTCTCAAGATGACCTGAAATGTTCTAATTATTGGTTATTCCCTCTAGTTGGTGATGCAGCCAACAAGCACGTAAAGTTCAGTGAACCCACAAGTGTACAGCTGTTATCTTTGACTTGTGGCCAAAATAAAAATTGGAACAAAATTTACCCAGACAAGTATAAAGTCTCCTGTTTAAAACAGTTATTTTCTAAGCCAAATAATCAGATCGAAACTAAGGAGGAGTGAATCCTTTTTCTAGAAACTTTGATTCAAACCAGGGTCAACATCTCAGAGATGAGATGTTAACACAGATTACTGACTTGACTGCACAAGTCTCCCAAAGAGTGCTTAAGTCTCAAATCTATTGATATGTGTGCAGTTTTACCTTGTAATCCAATTGTTCCAATTTTGTCATATATGTCGTCTTTTCTTACAGACTTGAAAAGAAGTTGATTTTATTTGTCTCATGCATAATCAAGGTGAAGGTTGAAAGATGCCAGTGATAGGTAGGCTGGTATAACCTTTGGCACACACCAGTGATATCTGCTCTGACATACCAGCTTGGAGCAGCCAGAAATGAGAAAGCAATAATTCCCCACTATTTTTGCTATTAGTGTTTCCTAGGAAATTTCTGTAATTAACAAAACCAAGTCTTCTTATATGAGGTCAAAAAGGTGTAATAGAGATCAGAAACATAATAGAAATTGTACATACTTCCTCTTCCTACTCTTTTTCCAGACACTGCTGTCTGATCTGTTCTTCAGATCAATTTTGTATTACCCAAGACTATAGGGAAGGGAGACAATGTAATCAGAAATAAAGTTTCACGGTGCTTTTCATAGCTGTGCTTGCCTGTGTTGTACAGTAAGTAGATATAAAAAAGCTGATTCCCGAGTGTATGTAGCTCACATCCATAGTAAGCCAGAGAGAGGTCTTTCCACTACAATGAATGTGCGTATCAACTCATCCGAATGGATATTTGATTACTGTTGAACTGTATCATGAGTTGCAGATCAGCTTCTACTTTCCAGGTAGTATAGTCTGCTTGACTGATAACAAGGCTTAATTAATGTGCATCTGAAAAGCTCCTTCCTCGCTCTTTATTTTGAGATGAGGCACATTTGAACAGGGAACAGTACAGGTCTTAGTAGCATATGTAATTCTATCCAGAATTCTCCCTGCACTATCTGTTTGCAACAATAACAGAAATGCAGCAGTTCACTGAGATAAGACTTTTTTTTGGAATAGAAAAACACCTTGTTACCCTGGATAGCAAAAACAATTGTAACTACAACTTCTTAGAGTAAATTCTAAAATAGTTCACATTTTAGGCAGTCAGCTCAGTAATCTGTGATCAAGGACAGTTTTCAGAAGGCTGTTGAACAAATGAATGGATTTTCTCAAACTTATATGCATTGTACACCTCAAAAAACCAGTAGCTGGCTGTTCAAGTCATACTTTAAAAGGACAGGTTTAAATGTGAAGTGGTTTTAAAGGAGCACTGTTTTTATATTGGTTGGGAAATTGGATTTTTCATCAAACAAAAAGGAGATATTTCAAGGTAATGCTTGACAGGCTGAGAAATAAGTGGCAACTAATCGGTGGTTGGACAAATCTGTGTATAAAGGCAATGTTGCAGTCAAAAGTTTCTACAAACACAGGATACCTTCAAAACATTTCATTGCATATGTTGTGCATTTTAGGGAGAAAAGTGCTAGCAAAATTGATCTCCTCCTAAACTGTCTGTTTCCTGTCTCTAAGTGGCCAATAACTTCTTAGCCAGGAAATGGATTTTCTCTTGTCTTTTTCCTTTGAATAAACATTTATTTGAATGTATTAAGCAATTTTTCTACCTCATTAAGTTCTTACTAAGATGTCTCCCCACTCTGTGACCCAGCCATTTAACAAATAAATTGCTGGATACAGTAATATATAAGCAGTCATCTCCAAGCTGTAGGTAGCGAAGTGGACTTGGTTCTTCTCAGTATTCCAGGTATTAAATGCATTCTTTCCTGTTTGACTGTTTGATTGCTTGTCTCTCAGGTTTTGGGGTGTTTTCTTCCTTCCCTCCTATGGGTGCTCTTTGTTGTCTTATCTATCTGATGTTTTACTTGTGTTATTTAAAGTACATTTTTCCTAGAAGACAAAGGGATAGGAAAGCTATTACCATGAGGCAAACACAATGGATTAATCTCTATGTGATAAACTAATCAGATTTTAAGATAAAAGCAGAAGAATTACCATGAAATGTTATAAGACACAAACACACACACACTACGTGGAGGGAGGAAAAAGTATTCCACCAGATTATATATATTTAAATAAATTTGCCACACAAGTCATTTGTCCTTTTTAAAGTACACATTATAAGTAAACAGTAAAGCAATAGATTACTTGAAGATCAATTACAAAAAAAAGTCTTGTATCATGAACTGATTTTTTTACCATCAGAGTTGACTATTGTTTCTTTCTCCTCAGATCCTTCTATGCCTTTCTGGCGCAGTTTCTTTTTTCAGCAGGAGGACCGAAGCAGAGTCAAGTGTTTGGGTTATGGAATGAAGGAATTTCTTGCTGCTTCATCAGAAGTCAGTACTAGTGGGAAGGATATCCAGATGGGGAAGCTTGGTCTGTTGCCCAGAAACCCTGCTTGTGTATGACATGAGTGAGAGTTTGACAGCCACAGAGGATATCAGGTTGCAGCTCAGGTAGGTGTGTGGCATGGTCCCACCTGATGAGCCATTCAAACAACCCTGCTGGATATTTTGAATCTTCCTAGATCCTATGGAGCTGATAAGATTTGTTATGTTCTGAGAGCAGAGAGGGAAGGAGATGCCCATCAGGCAGATTAATGGGGAGCTTAAATATTAGCTGGAAGAATGCTGGAGAGGAAATATTAATGAAAGGAGACAAAGACAGCATGGTCTTAAGAATTTGATGTGGCATGGTGGGAGCCATGGAGGAAAAGTAGTCATAGGAAATGTGTGGGTAGCCATCAGTGAGGGGATGGCAGAGGAGAATGCTAGAAGTATATAAGAAAGGCTAATATGCTAAGGAGAGGGTTGGGTGAGGGCAATACCANTAAGACGAGGAAAGGGGAAAGGCAGGAAGCAGACACAAATATTGGTGGAGGTTAATGAAGTGATGCTTTGGGGGGTCCGAAATGACATAGGACAGTTACAAGTCAGGAAAAATGGAGTGGGGTGGTAGCTGGCACAGAAATGAGTGAAGGATTTATGGAATAATATAGTTCAGGTATCTGGTGACTTGCAAGACAAAATGATGGTAGTGAGTGGGGTGTATGTAGTGGGTGTGCTCAACTGAGGTAGATTTGATGCTGCTGTGTCTTATGGCCACTGAGAGGCTCGTTGCCAGCACACTTAGACCTCTGAATGTTAGAGATTCACTAATAAGAGCCAGACAGGGAGATCTTGTCTGCTGCTCGTTTCTTTATTGTGCCATACCAACCTTAGCTAAACAAGTTTAAAGAGCATTTGCTGCAGTCTGAGAAGTAAAGTGATTTTAAACATGTAGTGTCCTAGATTTGCAGTTACTCTCTGCAATAGCACAGAGCATCATTAAAGTTCATGACATCACACTGTAAAATGTAGAACAGTAGAACAGCATGTACCAGAGGTTGCAAAGTTTATGATTGAAAAAAGAGGATTATAAGCAGATTGAGGAGCTCTTCTGCTATAAACTATGGTAAAAACAAGATTGTTGGTTATATGGCACAGTTGTTCTGTTAAACAGTTAAACAGTAGTCTTATTTACACTACCTACAGGTAAATTATTCTATATTTTAAAGAAAAAAATATCCATAAATGCATTAAGGAGAATATCTATCACCGTTTATCATTTGAACAGGGGGACAAGGTCTACTGTACTTGTGACATGAGCACAAAAAGATCGTGCTAGATTTATGAAAGTCTTTGCTAGAAAATGAAACTCTTCTATCTCCTGTCCTGCAGAGCCCCCTATCTATGGGCTTATTCTGTGCAACTTGATTAATTTGAGGATGTCTTGTAAACTCTTTTGATTTCCCTGCACATAGTCAGAAAACAATGTTTTGTCTTCCATATACAGCAGCTTGTTAAGTTTTCTTTGTTTTGCTATTAAATAGAAGGTTTTCTTTGAACATCATAGAACCCTGCAGTTTGTAAATTGATGCAGTTGCCATGTCAAGGGAGGGAACTTAAAATATGTAGAAATATAATGCAACAGGTACTTTTGAACAGTTAGGTACTGACATGAACTTAAGCCAGTTAGTGTTCACTGCTACAGTTCTATAAGATGAGAATGATTTTTAATGAAGCTGGGAATCAATGTCTATTAGTCTTTAGATAGAGCGAGTCTATTTCTTCTAAATGTGACTGCTCTTAGTTGTTGGCAAATCAGTTGCCAGCAAATGTGACACAAATTTGTTCCAGGAAAAGCGCCACCAAAGAACTTCAGAGAAAAGTTTCTTTCCTGGCTGAAATGGCAAAGTCATATTTTCCCCTTCCTATCTACGCTTTAAAGTGTATGCGGGGAAAAGGGGACTTGTTACACGATAAATTACAGACATAGTGAGTGATCTCAGTGTTTTTTACCTCCTTTTCTGCTTCAGTTTTTATGCTGTGCCTATGCCACAGTCAAAAATGCAGTGCAAGTCCTGTAGGCTGCCAGCTCTGCTACAACAAAATGTAGTAAAAAAACAACACAGAGCTTAGAGTTTGCAGAAGAAACCTATGCAGACCACAGGTATATAACTAGGAGATAAAACCATGCTGAGCTCCCATCTGCCCTTGTGACACTGCTAGCAGGACCCAGCTTAGCTAGTGGTAGAGCAGTCTCTCATACATCAGTATGAGCCATTCTCATAATTTTGTAGTTAAGAGTATAGTGGCTAGGGCAAAGTCACTCTTGGTCTGGCCCCATTTCAGCGGGTTTGATAAACAATCCAGCACCAGTGGATGCATGTCTGTGGCTGTACAAAACTGGTCCAAAGAGCAAGCTTGAGCACTGGTCCTTGATTGCTATTGTGTAATTATTGGCTTTGTCCTTTTTTGTGCATTGGACTGCTCCTACTAGTTCTCTCCAAGACAGACCTTACATGATCATTTGTAAACAGATGCAATGTAGTTTCACTTGTAGACAAGCATGGGCCAGTGTCAGTATAAAAGCCATGCTATGCTTTAACTCAGTTCTGTGCTGGTACCACTCAACATCACAAGCATTAGCTGTATTTGTTTTTAATTAAGTCAATTCTGTCAACATCTGTTAGATGTTTTTCAGCTTGGACATCTATAAGTGTATATGAAAGCTAACCATCTCTGCCTGGGGTTTTGGGACTTTGGCAAGAGATGGGTACCTGTCTCCCAAGGCGGGGTACCTCTTAGCTGTATCTAACTTTTAGGTGCCAAGATAATGCATAAAAGCACCAATATTCTGTTTCTGATAGTGGCAAAAGAGAATACTTTCTAGGGAGAGCACAAGGGCCTGGCTTCTTTCTATGATCCTTCCCCTTATGCCTCCCTGGCATCTACAACTGTTGTATTAGAATTGTTAAAGAGTGCATCCCTGTCTAAGCCTTTTAGTACCCCTTAACAGATGTGCTGTCTATGAATTTATCTAACCTCTTTGAAATCCTGCTGATACTGTCTGCTTCCACAGCCTCTGTGGTCAGAACACTATCTGCTGCATAAAAAATACCTTCTTTTATTCAGTTTAAACTTAACTCCTACAGCTCAATCCAGGTTTAGCATGTGAGATTTGGTAAATAACAGTTCTGCATTCAGCATATATATTGCCTTCATTTATTGCCTTCATTATTTTGCAAACCTTGGTCTCCTGTTTATCCTCTCCAACCTGAAGAGTCTCAGCCTCTACTCCTTGTAAAGCAGCTGCTCCACACCTTAGACCATTTTAACTGTCCTTTTCTGTACTGTCTCCAACTCCGGTACACTCTTCTTTGAGATGTAGAGAGCAGAATGACACACAGGACTCAGTGTGTGCACAGCAGAGCTTTTGTATAGCAGCAAAGTGACATCCTTTCTGTCTTGTCCACAGCACCCATCCTGGTGATGACCAAGATTTTGAAGGCTTTTTTGGCTGCCACTGCACACTGAGCCAATGATTCAGAGAACTGTCAACTCTGTTACTTTAAAATTTCTTTCATTAGTTTTAATATCAGTTCTGAAGTCAGCACCATGTAGATAGGGTTTAGATGTTTTTTTTCTAGATGCATTACTTTATGTCTGTCTACACTGAAGCTCACCTGCCAACCTTTTTGCCTTAGGTGGCCTTGCTTTCTGGAGACTAGGAAATGTCACTGTTTATTCCATTCTCCAGGACACTGCTGAAGATATTGGTAAAAATAGTTTCCATGCTGATCTCTGGGAGACTCCACTGATGAATATTCTTCATTTAGAAAAGTGACCATTAACCCCTCTGTATAGCACCTATTCTTTAACCAGCTTTCAGTCCATTAGAGAGCCTTTCCACCACTTCCAGTGGCAACTTAGTTTCTTTCATAATCTTTGATGTAGAATCTTATCAAAGACTTTTAAAAAAACCCAAATACATTATGTAGACAGATTCCTTTTGTCCAGGTACCTCCTGACAGTCTGTTCAAGCGGCAGCAGATTAGTGTTGCAAGATTCCACTTTACAGAAGCTGTGCAGACTCTTTTCGCAGCAGTCTGTGTTCATCTGGGCTCTCAGTGATCTTATTCTCTGTTATAAACACTACTGCCTTAACAGCAATGGAAACCACAATCACCAGTCCAGGCTGTAGCTCTCATGATCTCCTCTAGTGACATTTCCGCAGGTGGGGTTTACATTGTTCATTCCCTTGTACCTTGGCACAATGACTGTTTGTAAAAATAGGCTTCATGACTTGGCCAGCATCTCTAAAATTTCACATTTGAACAAATAAAATATGTCCTGGTGGAGGGTCAATTAAGTATTTCGGTACCTGGCTAGACATCCAGCTTTGCATACACAGTGTGTTTCTCCAGTAACACACATAGTGCACATCCTGTGTGCCTTAGAGTCTCTGTGTAAAGCTGATATTGCCTTTGGCAACTACAGAATGTCTCTCACTCTCAGCTTCCAGGAGAATGGAAGATGCTAATACACTCATGCTGTTCTTCACCTTGTACTTGCTGTTTCACTCAGTATGTCAGTACTTGAAAAGTGCCAGGCACATGTTGGTTGCTGCATGTCACTCTTGCTGTCTTGGAGTCTTGAGACGCATACATTAGATATGTGACATATGCTAAGAGTGAACTGTTAATGTTTGAAAAGGATTTCCGTTGCTTAACATCAACTTTGTGAGTGTTAGCTCTCCAGCTTCTCATACCTAATTCTGTTTGTGTCCCCTGACTAGTTAACTCTGTGATCTTATGAGCCTGCACAGTAAGTGGAATTTGCAACATAACTATTCAGTGAATTTAATCAGTTGCTTATCAACCCTTTCTTCAAGCTCTGCTTTGTGAGGATGAATTGGCAAACCTAAAAGGTCTCCAACCCCTGCCCTACTGTGTATTCTTTCATCTTTCATCTTCTTATTTTCATCTTACCATTTAATTCTTTTTTTAATTCTTGTTTAATTCATTTGTCCTTATTTCCCCTGTTCTCTGTGTTTAAACAATATGTTTTAATGTATTTATTGACTCTTTCCTGTTTGATTCTTTTATCTTCTCTGTCTTTCACTTTTCTTTCTCCAACTCATTTATTCAGTCCCTCACTCTACCAAGTTTGGCAAGCTGATACTTCCAGAACCAAATGAATTAACAACTTGGGTCAGAAGGACTTTAGCCTTATATAATGAAGGAGAGATGGGTTAGAACTATTTGGCACACAAGGATGCAATCCAATTTGTTGTTAATAGGTCAAAATCCTGGATATCATCTCTTCAGATGTTCTAAACTAAACTTCATTTGGACTGGATGGTTCAATGGCATTTATACCAGTGGAGAATTTGGCCCTTGAATATTCTTTAGTGAATGCCAGTTGTGCTGTGTGCTGTGCTTTTTGTACACTCGAGCAAGTAAGAAATCTAAATAATTATGTAATGGCTATATCACAATGAAAATCATTTTCTTCAGGTACTGTGCATACCAATTCAGATTTAAGCATAATCTTAATCAAGCCTCAATAAAGATCATAGAACTCTGCTAGCATGAACATAGTTGAACACAGAATCATTTAACTTAATTTAAAGTGTTGTAACTGGGCCTTTTACTTCATCAAATAGAACTTCAAAACAAATTAGAGATGTAGGAAGGACATACCAGCTGTCTCCTATCTTTTATCCAGGAGGAGCAAAAATGCCTGGCTTGCATGTAGAAATAACATTGTAGCTGTGATGATTCAAGAGTTATAAATGAGGCAAGTTTTGCAGGGAGATGTGGCAAGTTTGATTAAACTTTTTGATATAGCTTGGGGGGAAAAAAAAGACAAGCTTGATGAGTATTTTAGGGTGATTTAGAACAATTTGCATAGAGACTAAGTATGATCCAGTTTTACTTACTTTCAGTCACTTGAAGCATATGTTTGTTTCTGGTCCTAGTGTATTTTGGGGGGAGATAAATAGATGAAGTGAAGCAGGTGGTTTTTTGCAGATTCACTTCCACATAATGTCATTGTAATAGTCTGATAATCATGGTTATGCATGATATATTTTCTGAGGATGATGTCATATTTCATAAGCCTCCAACAGAGATGATACAATCATTTCACAGAGGGAGCTGTATGATGTAATTGCCAGCAACACCACATGGATCAGTGGCCCAGCAGGTTACATTCAATTCACATTTCATATGGTGCTAATATGTCTTTTTTAGGTGGTTTTCCTTCTGAAGATGTCACAGTGAATAATTTTTTTTATGTTCAGATGTTTTATTTAAAATCTGATTTTTTGTTTGTTTTTTAAATAGAGTCGTTACAAATGTCATAATACTTTTTAACTTTTGGGGTTTCTACCTGCTTTACCCACTTTATAACGCGATACTACTTGGGTCTGTGTGGCAAGGGTTTGTTAGCAGGAGGGCTACAGGGGTGACTTCTGTGAGAAGATGCCAGAAGCTTCCTCTATGTCCGATAGAGTCAATGCCAGCCAGCTCCAAGGCCAACGCGCCGCTGGCCAAGGACAAGCCCATCAGCGATGGTGGTAGCGCCTCTGAGATAACATATTTGAGAAGGGGGAAAAAAAACCCTGCACAACTGCAGCCAGAGAGAGGAGTGAGAATATTTGAGAGAAACAACCCTGCAGACACCAAGGTCAGTGAAGAAGGAGGGGGAAGGAGGTGCTCCAAACACTGGAGCAGAGATTCCCCTGCAGCCCATGGTGAAGACCGTGGTGAGGCAGGCTGTCCCCCTGCAGCCCATGGAGGTCCATGGTGGAACTGATATGCCCCTGCAGCCCATGGAGGACCCCACACTGGAGCAGGTGGATGCATCCGAAGGAGGCTCTGACTCCATGGGAAGCCCGTGCTAGAGCAGGCTCCCAGCAGAACCTGTGGACCCATGGAGAGAGTTTGTGAAGAACTGTAACCCATGGGAAGTACTCACATTGGAGAAGTTCATGAAGGACTGTCTCCCATGGGAGGCACCCCACGCTGGAGAAAAGTTAAGCCTGAGAAGAAGGGAAGGGTGGGGGGAAGGTGTTTTAAGCTTTAGTTCTTATTTTCTCATTACCCTACTCTGATTTGATTGGTAATAAATTAAACTAATTTCCCCAAGTCAAGTCTGTTTTGCCTGTGATGGTAATTGTTGTGTGATTTCCATGTCCTTATCTCGGCCCATGAGCCTTTCATTATATTTTCTCTCCCTTGTCCAGATGAGGAGGGGAAGTGATAGAGCGTCTTTGGTGGGCACCTGATGTCCAGCCAGGGTCAACCCACCACAATGTCATAATAGTTTTTAACTTTTGGGGTTTCTACCTGCTTTCCCCACTTTATAACCTGATACTACATTATAAAGATTCTAGGTATAAAGATACCTGAAGATTTTTTTTCTCTATCTTCCCGGTTGTTAGTAGAACCTTATGCTTTTCCTCAGTTATATTTTTTTTCTACTGATCAATCTAATAAGTAAAGCATAGACATCTATTTGGAAGAGTGAAATCCTTCAAAGGATTTGAAGGATAAAAAAGAAACCCAGATACTCAACCGATAAACATATAGCCCACCTGGCATTTCCTATTAGCATTGCCTCCTGCTGTGATGTACCTCCACAGTCCAAAAGGCTGCATTGTTTCATTCTCATAATGTAATTTTGGTAGGGGTACAATTCCAAATCAGTGCGACATGGGCACCTAAGAAATTTATAACCCATTCAAGTGCTTTAGAAAAACCAATTCTGAAATGGGAAGGTGCCCTACTGCGAATGCCACAGACCATCCTGGCAAATGGTGTCTTCCTACAGGTTTCCAAGTCATTCTGTCGGCAAACAAATAATATCTCTAGCCTTTGTGAAAATAAACTATTGCAAATGTTAGTCTACCTTAGCTTCAGCATGGTATCAGGTGAATGAGTGAGAACCAAAGAGTGAGGAGAGGATAGAAATGAAACATGGAAAAAACATATAAATCTTTTTTTTTTTTTTTTCTAAAACAGAAACAGAAAATGTATAACAATACTCCTAAGGTTCTCAGCTGGGTGTGACATTAGTTTTCCTGCTTTCATATCCAGGTTTCTTTTCTATTGATAAGAGATTAGTTTTTTTAGAAGATGGGCATTGGTAAAATGATATGACTTTTTATCCATGTAACTTAGTATTTAAATTTATTTCTTAACTCTGGAAATTTTGCTTTAAAAATGGGTGGTGGGTGCGTGATGTCTGACCTGCGGGGGTAAGTATAGAGAAATACAATATTATATGGAAAAAGAGTTCTTACTGAACTCTGAAGGATCTTTTAGCTGGAAGAAGAAATGGAAGGACATGCCAATTATTTCTTTGCTATCTTTGTAAATGCTGTCTGTCCATTTATTTTTCAAGGATAAAAGGGGATCCATTGTAGCCGTCTACCTGGGCTTAGTGAAATAATTATTAATTGTGGTCTCAGCAGGTTCAGCATTCATTCATCTGGAGAACAAACATTCTCATCCTTAGTCTGTTTGATCGGAAATATCAGACCGTGCCCTGTCCTGTCACCACTAGTTAGTTTTGTGTGTGCATTGCTCAGCGTAACCATCTTTCCATTGTATTAAACTTTTTATTGCTTAATTATCCCAGAACATCTCACCTATTGGTCTTTTCCTTGCTCTTCTAACTTTTGGGTTAATTCAGTGCTCATGAATGTGGAAAGCTACTGATACTTCTCTGTGCCAGATATGGGGCAAATAGATATCATGAAAACATCCCCACACATCTCTGCTAATGCATGGCCGTTCTGTTCCATTGCCTGCTTTCCGTCAATTAGACACTACTAACTAGTAACTAGTCATAGGTTGTAAACAAACATAAGACCACATTCTTATTCCCTCACTCGGTTTTTACTGAGGCTAACTGCTCTTTGAAGTCTTTAATGGTTTTGCCTAGATAAAGATTGGGTTAAGTAAGATTCGATCTTCTGGAACTAAGAATAATGGAAGTAAAATTGCTTCCACATGCAAATGAAGTAGAGATTGAATTCAGACTTTTACAAAATTGTGTTGGAAGTTTTGTTTTCCAGTCCTTCCTTCCAGTCTTGCCTCATGAAGCATTGTTGAACAAATTCAGTTCTGCCCTTCTGACTGATCCGTCATTACAGACTCTTCTCTTATTACCAGCACCCCTCTTTGCGTGTACATTCAGAGGACACTGACACTTCTTCTCTGTACATGTTCAGTTGCACTGATCTGTTCTTTTTGCCCTCTTTCCTTTCTCTGGGTATTTGCCCCCCTCTCCCCCTGCCTTGTTTATTTTCATGCTTCCAAGCTGCCCTGTTTCTGAGATTAGGTAAATAAAAATTTAAATCATTCAGAGAAACTGAGATGATGGCTATTGTGATCCTCTGCATATTCTTCTTCAGGTTCCAAACCACAGAGGCCTAGAAAAAAAAAATTATTTCACATTCAGCATGTGATCATAAAGGAGGGTACCTGCTGTTCTGTGTGGGCTTTAGAAGTAGGTGGATGCTCATTTTGACTTCTCATTACATTGAGAAAAAGATCAGCAGCATGTCCCAGTGGCATCTTTCAGTGTTGCACATTCTTTTTAAGTGCCCAGTCTCAGATTAAGAGGCTTTACAAGTGAGGTGTATTTCCAAATTGCTTAGTCCCCAATGTCCACCAAGGTTTACTTCTATTAGTGACTAAACAAAAAATGGAGTCCTCGCCTGATAGACAGCTCCCTGTTAGACTGTATGTGCATCAGGAGACAGCTCCCAACTTCTATAGACCNCCTTTCTCTGGGTATTTGCCCCCCTCTCCCCCTGCCTTGTTTATTTTCATGCTTCCAAGCTGCCCTGTTTCTGAGATTAGGTAAATAAAAATTTAAATCATTCAGAGAAACTGAGATGATGGCTATTGTGATCCTCTGCATATTCTTCTTCAGGTTCCAAACCACAGAGGCCTAGAAAAAAAAAATTATTTCACATTCAGCATGTGATCATAAAGGAGGGTACCTGCTGTTCTGTGTGGGCTTTAGAAGTAGGTGGATGCTCATTTTGACTTCTCATTACATTGAGAAAAAGATCAGCAGCATGTCCCAGTGGCATCTTTCAGTGTTGCACATTCTTTTTAAGTGCCCAGTCTCAGATTAAGAGGCTTTACAAGTGAGGTGTATTTCCAAATTGCTTAGTCCCCAATGTCCACCAAGGTTTACTTCTATTAGTGACTAAACAAAAAATGGAGTCCTCGCCTGATAGACAGCTCCCTGTTAGACTGTATGTGCATCAGGAGACAGCTCCCAACTTCTATAGACCTCATTAAAGCTTCAACTGTAATGACTAATGTAAACATTCATTTGTCTAGAAGGCCAATTTACCATAAACATGGGAGTAACACTGCTCTTGTTGTATTTTTGCTATCCAGCGATACACAGTCTGAGTACACAATCTGGTTCCAGTTTGGTGGACTGCTGTGTGCAACTTTCTGTAAAGTCCCCTTAGATAACACGTGTATTCTCTGAGCCCTGAGATTACTGTCCAGTAGATATTGCTCATGCATTTTGGGTATGAGAATGGCATATTTGTTTGGCAGGAGTTCATACTCTAAAGTGTAAAAATCAGCACAAGTTTTGATGAAGTGGTCACTGCTTTACCACTCAAGTCTAAATGCAAAATGCCATAGGAAGAGCTGTGGACACAACCATACCCATTAAAATACAGAGACAAGTTTTTTCTTCTTCTCACTTACAAGAAGAGAAAGACTGGTTGTCTGCTTCTATTTGGATACATTGGAAAGATACAAGCATTACTCTGGTCAGATTATATATGTATTTAAAAGATACAGATCACATTATT
The DNA here is from genome assembly GCA_013401315.1 of Balaeniceps rex. NCBI lineage: Eukaryota > Metazoa > Chordata > Aves > Pelecaniformes > Balaenicipitidae > Balaeniceps > Balaeniceps rex. The sequence goes on from VYZW01052418.1 coordinate 40,226, forward strand.
GGATGGTGAATCAAGATTAAGGCAATTCCAAAGATACAGCAATTAAAAATTAAATTTTAAAATAACAATATAGAAAAAAAGTGGAAAAGTAGTCAGTTTTTTTAAAGTACTGTCCTCAGAAGCATGAGTTGTGAAGAAACTCAATTTACAAAATGTCATCAGTCCATGATTTTGAAACACAAATATTAATACAGCTATCCTATTGTCCACAGTATCATCCTGTTATTCAGACTGTACTTACTGTTTGGTAAACTTGCTCAGTTATTCTCAGATGTGAACTAGATTTGACATCCATGTTTCAAAATTGCCTCTCCAATTTAATATATTTGTTTTAGTTGTTTAAAATTACACTGGCACCAGTTTGACACTTTTCACTTGTGAGCATATTTACTCAGAAGTAGATTCATTTTTTTATTTGTTATTCATCTCTGATTGCTCACATTTAGATGGTCACAGTCCTTTAGGAAGTAGCTGGTGTTCCTGGATAATATATGTAAAAATATTGGAAAAATGTGACATTCAGGACTGTCTTCATCAATACTTCTTTATGATATTTCTGAATATAAATGTGTTTCTTCATTATTTTTACCCAAGGGTCCTTCTGGCAGTCACTGTCCATTACCTTGGACAGAGCTGGACACTAACAACTGTTGCTTTATGATTGTTAATAAAATGCTTTAAAATGCAATTAATTAGTTTCCACATTGAATAAAGAATTATCCTGTCCATTTCTTTCCCATTTTGACCTTGTGCAAACTTTTGAGTTCATTTGGATAGCTCTCTTTTCTTGCCCATGGTCTGTCCACTCAGTTGTAGTGAATTTCCTCTTTAATGATAAGAAATAAAAAAAGGCTTGCTCCAGAGCAAGGGGCAAGAACAGCAATTAGAGGAATGTAAGGATGTTGTATTCTATTTGATTTTTATGATGGAGTTTCTGATTTCTTTGGGGGTGATTGCTCAATTTATGCTTTTACAAGAACTGAAATCAAGTGATTACTTTGAAAATATGTCTTGACAGATACAGCTGTGCAAAATGCAGTCTCCATCATTTCCTCACACCTATTATCTGTAGTTTGTTCTCTTCAGAAGAAAAAAAGGCTATCTGCTGTTTAGATAATGATATTTTTTTACCCCTGATCTTTTTTTCAAGCAGAGACCATCAAATAGAGAAAATGGATCTACCTGTAACTACAGACCTCCACCTCATGAAGCTCAGTGATACAGAGCAGCATATATGGTATGAAATTTTACAGTCAGGCCTGAACATAACAGCTAATATAAGCCACTTAACAACTTCTGAGACATTTTTTAAATTTCTTAAAATATTTTTATTATTTGGTTACAATTAGCAATTTTAATAGTACTTCCTTCTCTTTTTATTGTGACATGCTTTCCTTTAAAGCCTTATTATTGCCATCTTGTTGATGTTTTCTAGTCATGGCACTGATTATAAGATAAAGGTATTCTTCCTTCATTCAATAACTTGCAAGAAAAAGTGATTTAAAGAGAGACACTTAGCATAGAAAACTCATAAACTTCCACCTAAATAAGCAGTTAGAGAACAGCAGATGTTTTTAGATTGCATTGGTAAATGGTTCAGTGTTATAGACCAATCAATACAGTTAATGCTAATTGTAATGCACTTTTGTCAAAATGATGCTTTTTCTTAAAGTTAATTTCTGATTTATTTCATTTTCCATAGAGTAATTCTGCAAACCTGGTGTCTTTTGCATTTCATGCCTGCTAATGAAAAGCTGGATTCATTTGTGTATTAATCTGGCTCAAGTATATTAAAACAGACTTCGACATGCTTGATATAAAAGCATATCAGATATTTACAGAAGACTTGTTTTTTTTACTTTTTCATGGTATTGTGTTAAGTTACTTGGCTTGGTATAAACCAAGCAATGTTCAAGAACTTTGAGAACTTCTTGAAATTCTAATCTCATGCAATTGTACAGTCACATAATGCTGTTGGCTTTGGAAGCTTAACTGTTGAATTAGAAAGCAAATTGGATTTTTTGCTATAGAAAATAGCATGAATTTTTTGCCATTTGATTTCTGAAATGCTTTAATTTAAAATATGTGTTTCTAATCTGTTGTTTAAGCTTTCTCATAAGATCTTTGGGACAGAAGCAGTGTTGTGTTTTCATTGTGTACAGCACCTGGGAGAGTAGAGCATTTTTCAAAGTGAGAGTGCTGCCGCAATATCAATTGTAGCTGTTCTGTGAAGTAAAATGGTTGCTTTTTAAATAGGTCAGTTTATCCTACTCTGCTCTTCTGGTGTCTTAGATGCCATTTGGTAGGCCATTTTTTGTTTGTAATACAATACAGTACAAAATGTGGTAATATGATAAAGGGATTCATATGAAAGACAAAAAAAAAGGAAAAAAAAATCCCTGAGACAACTGTGATAATGAAAAAAAAATGTAATTAACTCATTTAAAATATTAAAGAGCTATTATGCTTATGAAGTATCAATATTTTCCTCCGTCCACAATACTGAATGTATACCTATGCCATACATAGAATCATAGAATCATAGAATGCTTTGGGTTAGAAGGGACCTTTAGAGGTCATCTAGTCCAACCCCCCTGCAGTGAGCAGGGACATCATCAACTAGATCAGGTTGCTCAGAGCCCCGTCCAACCTGACCTTGAATGTTTCCAGGGATGGGGCCTCCACTACCTCTCTGGGCTACATACAGAAAGCAAGTTTCTCATGCTCAAATTTAAAAGACACCCAAATGCAGTTAGTCTGGGCCTACATCAGTCTAATGCTTGGCCCATTGTTTTAGCACACCTGTATTTTATACACACACTTTTATTTACATCTGCTCAGACAGCTCTCCCACTATTAAAGTCTAACATTTCACAATCTGTATAACAGCACATTTATTTTTTTCTGATAAATACTTGTTCAGAACACTTCCTTTTCTGTCCTCTTTTCTTGGAAGAAAATAGTATTATGCAAGTGCCTACATCCATACAGCAGTGACAGAAATAGAGAATGTTGCTCTGACTTCAAC